>QJPP01005379.1:49876-80267 GCA_003996215.1 Jaltomata sinuosa | reverse complement strand
TCTTTTTTTTTTTCCTTTTTTTTGTTTTTTTTTTGTTAGTTTATCTTCTTTTGAATTTTTTTTCCTTTTTTATATTTTGTCTTTTAAAAAATAAAAAAAATAGCAATATTAACTAACTATTTTTTAGATTAATAAAAAAAACTAGATTACAATAAAAAAAATTAAAAAAAAATACTAAAGTCCACTAGCTTGTTTATTAAAATCTAAATTAATAAAAAAAATTATATTCTTTGCTTTTGCAATAAAAATAAATCATATATTCCCTCTGTTTTAATTTATTTGTCATGTTTTGACTTGGCACGGAATGTAAAAAAGTTTAAAAGACTTTTGAATCTTGTGATCTTAAATTAAAGACAGCTTGAACGTACCAAAATATCATCTTGTGGTTTTAAACATGTAATGTGAAAAGTTGAAATTAAGAAGTTGTCCAAAAAAAGAGATTTTTTTTAAATAGACTAAAAGGAATGTAGGGCACACAAATTGAAATGGAGAGAGTGTCTATGACTCGATTTGTGGTAATTATTTGAGAAAATACATAAAATTCTCTCCAAACTTGTCCACTAAACTTAGTTTAGCACTTTAATTTTATGTGCGTTTATTGTAACCCGTACATTCGAGGTTGTCTATTGTTTTATGTCAAAGGCTTACGAGCTTAAATTTGTGAATTTTATTATAACACCCTGCATGTTTGGGGGCATCATTAAATTAAAATTTGATAAGATAAATTTTATTTTCTTGCTAAATGCCTTAAATATTTTTGAAATTTTTTAGTTATGATATATGTGTGTATGTATTAATTTTATAAGATCTTTATAATTTATTAGTATTTTAATGGAGATATTAAGTCTAGTTATGTAAAAAATTATTATTATTATTATATTAAATAACATTTATCCAAATAATTTTTCATCAATTAATATAATACAGGCAAAAAGTTATGTGTATTTTATTAGGAATCTATGCATTCTTGAATACATACGTGACATAAACCCCAAGAGTTAAGGGATGGAAAAATGAATTTGGTGTTGCCACCTTCACTTCCACGTGGAAACTGGAGGATAGGGCAGAGGCGAATCTAGGATTTCTAGAACATGAGTGCACCACTAAAAAAAGAAGAAAAAAATATATTGTGGGAATTGATTCCAAGTTCTCAAGGTAAATAGCATAATTTTCAACCTATGCACTATTTAGCCTCTTGTAGCATGGGTGCCAACATATAATATTACACTAATTTTATAAAATATATACATAAAATATTTAGTTTTACAGAGAGACCACGAGTTCCAATGCCCCAAAATTAACACATAAATTTGCCCTGAGGAAGGGTACACCAATTCTTAAAGTAAGTGGTGGCATAAAGTCATCAAGTAATATATTTTTAACAATTATAATTAATTGTAAGTCATCTGTTATAAATATATTATTGTAATTATGGTAAATGTCTATTTTATTCTTTGGAGATTATCTGCAGGTAGGAAGGATTATTGACCGCTGAATTTTTCAAATCTGAAATCGAGGTATGTAAGACTAAAATCTCATTCACCACAAGGCACGATCCTACGTCACATGTTTCTCTACAAGGATCTATAAAGTTTATATGATTTATAGAGAATGGTATTCAATTGTTATATGCCCTATACTTCATAGTAATCACCCTTGTATATCAGTTGTTCGTTGTCCATACATTCAAAGTATTTGAGCTGATCATTACGAGTCAAAGTATCCGTATAGTCATTAGAGTTATATAGGTGCCTTTATTTGTATTTCACAGAACTCATATTGTAACATCCCGGGTGTTTTGAGGTGTCCTTAGTTCCCCCGTCGAAAGCTAGCACGCTTAAATTTGAGAATTTTATTAATATTGCGCGTATTAAAAAATATTTGATTTAAAATTGAATTTGGTAAAGTTATATTTTTATTGCCTTCCTAAAATATTTTAAATATTATGAAAAATATTTTTGTTACGATATATTTGTGTATGTATTTATTTTATAAGAGTTTTATAATTTATTAATATTTTAACAGAAATAGTAGGTTTAGTTATGTTGAAAAATTATTATTATATGATGTAGGCTTTATTCGAAATGACTTTCTATTAATTATGATATATTTTAAAAAAATTATATATTTTTATGACGAACCTACGCAATGTCTAAGTACATTTATGACATAGACCCTAGTTAAGAATAAACTAATAAAGGAGTTTGTTGTGGTGACACAACCACCACCACGTGTAGGTAATTGGAGGGGGCAACACATATGCTCTCAAACAATATATATCATGATCTCTTAACATTTATATCAATCATTATTCATAAAATTTGATTTCTCAATTTCTGTAAGTATATTAGAGCATTTACCTCAAAAGTCTTTTCACCATATTGTATTATTTGATGTTCAATCAAACCCTCATAGTATATACTGTGTAGGAATAGATATCACCCGTGTAATATATTCAAGGCTTCCACTTTCAAATAATTTTAATTTCAAAGAAGATAGTTACCTCATATGATTATATATGACGTTGGAGGGGATTTGAGAGGAAAATATTTTGACGTGATTTATTTGACTTTCAAGGGAAAAAAATTAATTATTTACATCAAGTTATTCGAGTTTAAATTCGAGGTATGTCAAGGCTATTCCTTTTTTTTTTGGCATGATTTCTTACGATTTGAAATCTTCGTGTCTAGAGTGCTATCGAAGAGTCGATTATTAGATGTCTCTAAATTATTGGTTGTGTTATTCTTGTTATAAACTCATATTTGGTGATGTTGGTTTAGTGTTAAGTTGGAAGAATGTGGTGGTATATTTGTGGTTATCAAATGACGGTGATGGTCGGATTTATCGTGGTGTTATGATTGTGGTACAGAGGTGGTACGGTGGTTCTTGGGTACTTGGGGTCGGGCTGCCTTAAAAGCTTGTATTGTATGGTATTGTTTGTTGTATATTTTATCATATTTTATTATATTTTTTATTGTGATAGCCTAGAGGGTTCACGAAAACCTGTAAGGCGTGAGACCTATCCGCATGATTGAGCCCGTGGCTTTGCGAGGACTTGTAAGGCGTGAGATCTTTCTGCATGGTCGAGCCCATGGCATTATGAGGACCTGTCAGGCGTGAGTATTTTTTCGCATGGTCTTTCTTGTGTATTGCTCTCCCGTAAGGCGTGAGTTTATTCCGCAGGTTGAGCCTTTGTATTGTGTTATTCATCTCGTATTGCATTTAAATGCTATGATTATTTTGGTTAGCTGTATCTTGAGTTTTAGAGGAAAGGTGTGGTCAAGGTTGTGGTTGTTGTGGGGCCTGGAATAGGTGAAGGTAAGGTAGCGTTGGGCTGACGTGGTGTCTTGATGCGCCCAAATTACACCTCCTTTTAAAAGCTTAAGCGGTCGCTGTTCAAATATAGAACTCAACGAAGATTAGGGTCGATCCCACAGGGAATATGATCGGACTATGTTTGATTAGTGTTTACTTGCGCTGTTAGCCATTTATTTCCCTCAGAAGGAAGGGGGGGGGGGGTTAAGTAACAAATATTAGAAGTAACTTATATTTGTAACAAGTGACAGGTAACAATTTTAAAGGTTGTTATCAATAAGAGAAGTAACTAGGGTAGTGTTCCCCATGAGATCATAACTTAGTAAGGTGTTGTACTTAGTAAACTAGCTTGGTGCTTAGCATGCAAAATTGGTAAGTTAGGTTCACCTAAATAGTTGGTCCTTCAGATTGATGAATTTCACCACACGCCTTGGTCCGGCCGTGGATGTATGATTTTCTAACCCTTACCCTGGATCCCAGATTAGCTATTCCCGGACAAGGTCAAGCTATTAGATGAGGGTTGATAGCCTCAAATCTCCATCGTTGAACAACCATTTTCCCATCTGTTACCTCCTTGGTCCGGCAAGTAAGGATAACACGAGTTTTAACGTTGCGCACTGTTAAAAAGCAATCAAAATAAAGGGAAGAACAATACATGCATAAACACCGCCCTAGAGTTACCAAGTACTTTGCCTACTTCGTTAATTCTTCATGGTTCTCACAACCCTAGTTGTGGATTTAGCTACTCATGGTCATACGTAAACACTCAATGGTTGTCGGAACAATCATGCATAGATACTTATAAGAAGAAGTAAAGAAATCCCAAATCTTGAAGAAGAATCTCAAGAACACTTTAACTAATCAAGAACAATCTTTAATCTCAAGAACTTGTTTTATAATGTCAAACCAAACATAATAATGTAGTAGTTGTACGAGAATCATGAGTAACAAAATGAAAATAAAACCTAAGGGGAGGTATTTATAGACAAAAAGACCAAATCCTAACTGACCTAGGACTGCCTGGATGCTGCACTTTCGACGGGACACCCCACGGGCCGTTGTAGATGCGACGGGCATCGTGGGTGCCCGTTGGGCCTCTGTATGTTATGGCTCAAGGTTCCATGCCTCGATCCCACGGGCTAAGGTGACCGGATGTCATGGCTGCGACGCTCATCGTGGCCCTCTCGTCGGCTACACTTGGCTTCTTTCCATCTTCGCTGCCTTGTTTCCACGGGAGGCATCAATGGGGCGTCGTGGTTGTCACGGGCGTTATGGCATCCTGTTAAGCTCAATGCCTCAGCTTCTCAGCTCCGCTGGTTCATTCCCACAGGCTCTTCGATGTCCCGTCATGTCTCCCACGGGCGTCGTGGCAGCCCGTCAGACTGAGTTCTGCCTTGCATTCTTGCTGTCTTATTTAGACGCCTTCTCCCATGGGCCGTCTTGGGTGTGACACCCATGGGCCATGCCTTTTTGCCCAGAAATCTGCAACACTTTGACATTTTCATCTTTTCAATACTTTTCCGTGTACATGTAACAAACGACATCAAATCCAACAAAATGTACTTAAGAACTCCCAAAGATCCTTTGTTTTAAGCGTCGAAAGTGACGTGAAATCCTGGCACATCAACACCCTCAACTTAGAATGTTTGCTTGTCCTCAAGCAACAAACGAAAATAAAAACTAAAACGATGCTTAAGTAGACGGAAGCTAGAAACTACAACAGCAGCATGATTCATTAAACTCTCAAAGCTCAGAATAGTACCCACTCCTTGACAGCTTAAAAACCAGTGCATTTTATCAAGTTATCAAAACAACACAAGACGGATCAATGAGTGACAACACGATATTCATGAGTAAGCTAGCATACACAACAGACATTCCAACCAAGTAATTAGTAATTGCAGTCTACTCTAGTGTCCTCACAACAAAGAAAGTCTCGATCACACAGAATTGCAATTAAACTCAGAGGGACTGGGAATCCTCTCACTCTCACAAAGAAATTCAAGTTGTACATGCACAATACCATAGTCTTCCCCTTATTTTCTATGCTTTGTCTTTCAAACAGTTTGGTTGGGATCACTACAGGACTTTGTTAGGCTTGTAACGTAGGCTTAGGGATGGGAATGGTATATTTGGGTAAATAGTGACTATGCCCTCCTTGAGATTACAATTACTTCTTTATTTTCTCCACTTTTCAGACCTTACCGTTTTCCTCCCTTATTCTCCTTTCTTTCAATCCTTTTTACTTTTATCAAGCTTTGGGCTTGGCTTCTATGACATTTTTGCTTTTTTCTTTTCATTCATATTTTTCTTCACTCTTTTTTTTCGTTTTTTTTTAGCACACAAACCACACCCAGTTTCCTTCTTTCTATCACTAAACCAATCTTTTCATACCCACACTTCTACTTACCCCTAAAGTAGCCACCCTCAACTTAGGCTTTTAGCCTGAGTTGAGGTGCACAATATCCAAGGAGGGACCAGGGCCAAAACAGAGATTTATAGGAACCGGGGAAGATGACTAGGCTAACAACAAAAAGGTTCAACTTTAGGCTCAAATTCAGGGATCAAAAGGGATTACTTTTCATTTGGTAGGTCATTTGGCTGAAGTGGACTATTTCAAAAATGACCTATGATCATGTCCTAACTAAACCATTCTACAACCGCAACATGAATAACTAGGCAAGTTCTAGATTACACAGTACAACCAGAACATATACTAAGGAGCTCACTTCACACATAGCACAGAGTTTAGACTACAGATTAGCTAATTACCGATTCATGCCTTAGCTTAAGCTACTTATCTCAGTTATATACATGCTGTTATTTACAGATCCATCAAGGTCAGTTCTAATACCTTATTGCAGAAAAATTTAGAGGGGTCTCCATTTTTGAAAAAATCAGACCACGGCTGCATTCAGTTTCTAATTCACTTCTACAAACACACATCCTATACTAAACATGACGGTTCAACAGAAATTAAGTCCTTAGGGAAAGAACACAGGCAAGAAAACCTCAAAGAAACGGATACCATATAGATACCCTCATGGGTTGCCTCCCATGCAGCACTTGATTTAACGTCACGGTACGACGCGAGTGTTTTGGCTACTCAGACTTCACCAAAACACTTTACAAAAAACTAGATGACCACAGCTGCCCCCACCCCATCTAAAAAGCTATGCATTGTTCCCAATGCACTAAAAAATAATAAACAAGGGATACTAGGATACTTGTGGCGCCTAAGTACGGTTATCGAGTATAGCAGACATCGGGCTTGCTGGATTGGTGCCCGCAATTATATTTCCAACAGAGACTGCCTTCGCAGTCCTCTCAACAACAACATCAGCTTCCCAAGCAACATCATCACCATGAACTCCCACAATGGGGTTTAAAGATGGTACTTTAGTAGTACCAGCAACACCACTAGCTGAACTACCTGTGCCAATGACATCAACCTCGATATGTTGCATGGTTAGGGACTCCTTTGCTGCCCGCGGTAAATCTTTCTGAGCTCGCTTCGCGGCTCTCTCATCCTTCTTCTTTTGAGACTTTAGGATAAGAGGCGCGTTGTCTGCTTGGACATGCTTATCCTTTCGCTTCCTCTTCTTCGTGTGCACATATTGACTCGGGGGTAATTCAGGCTTTTTTTCCTTTCCCTGTTTAGCCTCTTTTTCCCTTTCCAGTTTGGCCGGCCAAAGCTCGGGGTCTAGAAAGTCCCACAAGTTAAATGCTGGCTCCAACGAAATCTGTGGCAAGACCAGTGGAGCCGTAGCTTGAGCAGTGGGGCGACTCATAAGATCATTCACATCTGCCCTTAGCTCAGGTATCTGCTGCTTGACTTCTGTAAGTTCAACTGCGCCTATTTCCTGCAGCTTCTTATCCACCCTATCTTCTAATACGTCAATCCGGTCATTCACATCCAGAAATGGTGCTAAGGCTTTCCGTATGGAGGCATCAATAATCGACTGAAACTGCAAAGTAAACATTTTTATTTGTCCCTTCAACTCGATGGTCCTCTTAACTGTGTTGGCAAAATTTGCCGGATTAAAAGCGAATATTGAATTAGTTTCCTCCATTGGAGGTGCAACTGAAGAGGATGGACCAACAGTAGTGTGCTCAGTCTAGCTACCCTATGGGGTGGGCACAATAGTGGTGGACGCTGTCACCTCTAGTGTCGGTACATGTGCCTCTTGGGTTAGGGCTAGTGGTTCTAATGCACCGCTCAAACCCATAACTCTGGTTTCATCCTTTGACCTCTCGGGATGATGTGTCCGGGTGGCCTGCTCCACACGATCAATCCCCACATATTTTGAGACATTAGCTTTGTCACACAACTCATAAATGAGGCAAGGAAATGGATAGCTTATCTTTGTGAATCTATCTCTGATCTCTTCAGCTATGATTTGCTCGAAGTTTAACTTGTATTTTGATAACAAGCTAGCGGCTAAGATAGCTCTTTTCAGAGTGAGCTGGTTGTCTCCACCAGAACTTGGGCGATGGGTCATCTCAGATTTCCCCGTGCCGTCACCTCGAGCCCATAATCAAATATTTTCTTTGACTCTTTTATATTCCATCTAGCTTTCTTCTAGGCGAGTACTAGCGTTGTGCCAGGGCCTATCAGAGTGGGTGAAGAATTCTCCCTTTTCGGAGTGGTGGTCTTTGTATCAGACTCAGCATCACCCTCTGCCTCCTTCTCGAACCCTGACTTTGCACCTTCTGCTGACTCAGTCTCGGTTTCCAAGTCACTTGAAACCGAGATGGTTGTATCGTCTCTTTCTTTGGCCTTTGAAGGAGCATGGTCACCCTCCAAATCAGAACTGGCTGAACTGGAAGATGATTTAGCCCCCTCTTCAGCCTCGAAGGAACTCTTTGTCGCTGCTTGGTCCTTTTCAGAGGCATTCCCTCCTTCCTCTTCAGACTGGAAGGAGAGACCACCAGCTTTCTTCGTGTCATCCGGATGAGGGAGGTGTTGTCTGAATCACTCTTCTCGACTTTAGAATCTGTTTAATCCTTTAGTCAAGACTTGACTGAAGTATCTTTTGCTTTTCGGGCCCCCCGCATCGGAGTGGTGTTTTAGGTGCCATAGTACCTGCAGGCAACCATCATAAGCAACCGAAACCAAAAATCAAAAACCAGAATAAAATATTTACACTTAAATTTTTTTAGCAATTTACACCTCTCATGGGCATGGGAGGTCTGATGTCCCGTGGCACAGGGAGTTGGAATGGTCCAGTGAAGTTTGCAGGTGAAATAGTCCTCCTACGACCCTGTTCCACGGGCGTGGGAGGTCCGATGTCCCATGGGATAGGGCATCGGATTATGGTAGTGGGGCTTTTTAAGGACTAGTTGTCCTCCCACGGGCTCGTCCCACGGGCATGGGAGGTCCGACCTCCCGTCGGATTGGTAGTCGAAATTGGACAGAAGCCCAACTCTTCCAAACAAACAACATACAATAATGTGCACCTCACATCAACCTATTTCTCAACCCAATGTCACAATCCTAGTTCCCAATCTTTTTACAAGTTATACACATGACCACTAAGCCAAGTTAACACGTAGGGTTACTAGCAAACTGCATAATTTTCAACACATGAATAGATACTCACACAACAACAAGATTTATATATATAAAAAGAACACTTACTATGGATTAATCAACAAAATTTCTTTTTTCTTTTGGGAACCGACTTGTGAGACTTTTTGTGTGAACTCGTTTAGTGGCCTGATGATTTGGGAGACTCTAAGAGATTGCAAGGGATTGAATGTGGGGAGTGAATCGTGGGTTTAGGGAGAAGAAACAATCATGTGTGGGGATTTTTGTGGACAAGAGATGGTTGGAGGTATGTTTGACCTCAATTGAATGAGGTCAAACGCCCATTAGACGCGGGGAAATAGGGGAAAATGATTCCGGGTCTGGTCAGGTTTAAAGAAAATAAAATTTTTAAAACATGCTGACCCGGTTGGCCGTCCCACATGACGCCCGTCGGGTATGCAATGGACCGTCGGTGCATAACTTACCTGGGCGTCTAAACTTATTTCCCATGCCCGTCAGGAATAAGACGTCCCATCACATGGGATGTGGGAATGAGCCAGCGGCTCCTTTTATCTTTGTTCGTGGCTTCAAGCCCACTTCCCACGCCCGTCAGAGCTGCGACAGCCCATCATGTAGGGTGTGGAAATGGGACAGACCACAATTTGCTCAACACTTAGCATTTTTTTCGCTTGGATTCCCTAGTCCTCTGCGATGGCCCATCACAGAGCCCGCGGGAACCCTTTTTACCTGGAGTTCTTGCAATTTTGTTTTCATCTCACCACTTTCTGAAAATTCAACACATATTAGTCCATGGGTTTCCTCCCATGCAGCGCCTGATTTAACGTCGCGGCAAGATGCGAGTGTTTTGGCTATTCAGACTTCGCTAAAACACTCTACAAAAGCAAAAATAAAAAGAAAAATCCATGGGTTGCCTCCCATGCAGTGCCTGATTTAACGTCGCGGCATAACGCAGATCGCTTGATTACTCAGACTTCATCAAGCTCCTTGGTTGGGATGAATTCATCTAGGTTCCAGGCTTCAATTGTTTTGAGCTCCTCGGTTGTACCCAAATATGCTTTAATCCGCTGTCCATTAGCTTTGAACCTTTTGCCATCATGATTCTCAAGTTCAACAGCCCAGTGAGGAAACACTTGTACCACCTTGAATTGTCCAATCCACTTAGACTTCAACTTGCCAGGAAACAAGAGAAGTCTAGAATTGAAAAGCAGGACCAAGTCACCCGGCTGGAAATTTCTCTTTTCGATCTTTCGGTCATGATACAGTTTCATCTTCTCCTTATTTAAGGCTGAACTCTCATATGCATTCAGGCGGAACTCATCCAACTCACTCAACTACCCAAGCCGTTGGCATGATGGCTTAGACTAATCTAAGTTCAGTTTCTTCAACGCCCACATGACCTTATGCTCTAACTCAACCGGAAGATGGAACACCTTTCCAAACACAAGCTGATATGGTGACATACCTATTGGCATCTTGAATGCAGTCTGGTATGCCCACAAAGCATCATCTAGTTTCCACGACCAATCCTTTCTATTGGCATCGACAGTCTTGGACATGATAGACTTTATTTCGCAGTTGGAGACTTCCACTTGCCCACTAGTCTGGGGATGATAGGGGGTTGCAACATTATGTTTCACTCCATATTTCTCTAGTGAAACCCGAAATAGCTTGTTGAAAAAGTGAGAACCTCCATCACTAATGATTTTCCTTGGTATACCGAATCTGGAGAACATGTTCTTTTTTAAGAACGCTGTGACTTACTTACCCTCATTACTGGGAAGCGCAACTGCCTCCACCCATTTTAATACATAGTGAAGTCACTAATATGTATCAATTTCCATTAGACAACATAAACGGGCCCATGAAGTCAATACCCTAAACGTCAAATAGCTCAATCACAAGGATGGGATTAAGAGGAAGTTCATGCCTCCTTGATATACCGCTTTCTCTTTGACACCTGCTGCAAGCTTTAGCGAAATTATGGGCGTCTTTATGAATAGTCAGCCAATAGTAGCCGCATTGCAAGATCTTGTGTGCGGTCCGGATATCACTATGATGTCCCCAAACAGGGGATGAATGGCAATCCTCTAGTATCTCCATCGTCTCAGCTTCAGGAACACATCTTCGGATCATAGTATCAGCACACACACAAACCAAGAATGGCTCGTCCCAGAAGAATTTCTTGACATCGGACATGAAATTTCTTTTTTGGTGAACAAACATAACAGGAGGCACCAAATCACTTGCCTAGTAGTTGGCAAAGTCTGCAAACCACGGAATCAGGTCTTGAGAGGCAGCCAACACTTGCTCATCAAGAAACCAATCATCTATCTCCTGCTCATTGTTGACAAGCAATTTTGACTCTCCTTTCGCCTTTTTTATTTTCTCGAGCTTCTAAAGTAATAACACTATTTTTTATTATATTTGAACGACTATTATTATTATTATTATTATTATTATTATTATTATTATTACTACTACTACTACTACTACTACTTTTACAGTTTTTTTTAGTGATTGATTGTCATCACTTTACTTCAAGTTTCGTACTTATTAATTAGTTATAAGTCGATATTTTGTATCTATATTTTATATTAATTATTATTTGTCATTACATAATATATATTGTATGTATTAGTTATTAAGTTAGAAGCTCAAGATAATTTAGAGGGAGAAAAGAATTCTCAAGGACCAAACGAGCCCATTTTTTTTCTCAGCAAATTAAACCCCTAAATTAGCCCATGAAAATAAATCTTCAGCCCAAATCCAAACTTAACCCAATGCAGACTAATTTCATTTTCTCATCCAAACAAGCCACATCCTCACCTTCTCTCTCCTCCTCAATCGTCTCTATCATTCTCTGTAATAACAAAGAAAAAGTTTTTGGCTTCATCTTCATTTCGAAAAAAGATTCAACTTCTGTCTCAAAATCGCAAGTTTGTATGGTTATTTCGAGCTGATTTTTCTGTAAGAAAATCACTTTGAAATCTGGAAACTTTGACCAAGATTTTGACATAAACTCTTTGGGAAGAATCGGACAAGGGTAATATCTCTTCTCCCTACAATTTTGCTCTCTTTCTTGCCATTTTTGGCTTAAATTTCTGCTCTCTCTGCCTTTGTTGTCATCTACTAAAGATGGCTTCCAACGTTCAAAATTTAAACGGCCATTTTTCAATCAAATGCGTTCGATTTCCCGCCCAAAACATCCCTATTTTGTTCTATAAATACCAGGCTTTGCAATAATTTTTGAGAGGCTTCTTTCCCCTACTTAACAATACCATAACCACTAGTTTTTGCTCCAAAATTCCATCTTGGCATTCTCTTTCATCTCTCATTTGAGCATGTTCGAGCTCATCATTGTTAAAGTTTGAGCGTAGAACTGTGATAGAAATATCCCAATTCACTGCACCGCACAAGGTCGGTATCTTTCTTTTCTTTTTCAATTCTGTAAAATTTAAGGTAGATCCATGTTTTGTTGTGCATTATGAGTTTGCTGTTAGTTCCTCTTTCTTTTCCCTTCATGTTATAGAAATCATGTAATAGAAATCTATGCTTTGTTTAGCCTTGCCCGATGATTAAGATAAGTTTTAAATTTGTGTTAGAATTCATGGCTTAGGAAGTTTTCATAGTTAATACAAAACATAATATGCTACAGGACATAGATACATTTTGTCCTTTATGTGTTATATAAATCTTCCATTAACTTATTGTGTGTAAGGGTCCATTTACTTGGTGATGAATGGAGATGTTTGTATTTTGCGGTTGGATTTAGGATTTGTTTAGAATATTGGCTGCAAATTTTTCTCTCTGAGTATTTTTATTTAAGTACTCTCATAAATATAAGATTGTCCCGCTAACCTTTATTTTCCCTTTCTCTATATGTACACTTCGGTAGAGAAAATAGAATCTTCTTACAAGACTCATATAGCAAGAAGTCTTGTTTTGAGGTTTGATATTGAGTTGCTCATTTGAAGCTTTACAATGGTCTGCTACTATTTGTTGTTATACTTGAGTCGCTATAACATGAGCATTTTTTTTAACATCCTTTAAGGGCCGATTGATGTTGTGTTTTTGGTAAAATTTAAGTCATCCGCTGCTATGTTTTGAGGTGAAACCACTTCTGCATATTGAGCCTAATAGTTACTGCGTTCTGAGATAAAAGTGACTGCACTTGATGCAAATTTGTTGCTATGGTTCTAGGCCAATTTGATGCTATATTTTGTGCCAATTTGCTACTAGTTTGTGGTCATGAGCTGCTGCATCTTTGGCCATTTACACCTCATTCTGGAAGTGATTTACTGCTGCCTATTTGACATAAATTACAGCTGCTTTGCTGCTACTTTTTTTAGCCCATCTTTGTTGCATCTTGAGCCAATTTATCGCTGCATATTGATGCAAACTACTGCTGCATTGTTGCACATTATTGAGTCAATATCTACTGCATTATGAGCCGATTAGCTGCTGCATTTTGGTCAAATAGTTGCTGCATTTTAGGCAGACCCAAAGCTGTGACAACTGCTGCAGTTTTGATGCTCAAGCATTGCATTTCGAGTAAATAAGTTGTTGCTTTTGTTTAAAATAAAAAGGAATAGTTGCTATTGCTTTTATTTAGAGAACAAATTGCTATACTTGGTAATGTTCACTGATTTGAACAAATACTACCCCCAGGCCGATGAAAAATTAATTTGAGGCCCCAACCCTTCAGAATAAGTTGTACCTCGGTTTTAATCCCTTCAAAAGATAGGCGATGATGAAATCTTAAATGAATGTCGATAAGGTAGTTGAATTGTCTTGGTTGTGAACTAGGATGACTGACGAGCAACCAGTGCCCACAACCATAACTATTTTATTTCATGCCTAAGACTCAAAATATATCTGAGCTTGTGTAATCAAAACTCTCAAGCATTTTGATACGCATTCGATAAGATAAAACTTATATATATTTTCATAAACGCGATACTTGAAGGTGGCGTATCCTTTTACTAACTATACTCTCTTCATATTGCGAGGTACAAATTAACAATGAGAGTTCAATTGGCTTCTTTTCTCACATCATATGGACTGAGTCTAAGTATGATAGACCAACTTATGCCTGTTCAAAAGCCAGACCCACAGAAAGAAAATGAGCTCGATGCAGATTTTCTCGGTATCAGGATTTGGGCTAAAAGTCCAAGTCTATCTCTTTCACGTCGGTATTTATTTGTATCATCACATATCTTGATACTAATATTTATTTATTTTATTAGTTACTAGATGAATTCCCAAAGGAATGTGATTTCGAGTTGCTAAATATTTCAATGATCTTTTAAAAATGACATCTATCCCATTTTGCAAATTAGCTAAATTATAAAGTTAATTTATTTTTCTAATTAACATTGTAATTAAGTTCTAGATAAATCATTTCAAATAAAGCATTCTAAAAAAAATCTTTCAAAACAAGATATATTATTTTAGCCACAAAAATGTTCAAAATCAATCGGTTAACCGCATTTGTGGATTTTTCGAGATGCTTGACACCTTCCTCGGGAGATAATCAAAACCCTTACCCTTTTCTCTGGTTCTTTTGCAAAATAAGGTTTTAAAATACCTTTTCTTAAAATGGTTTCCTAATTCCATTAAAAATTGGGTGGCAACTCTATGTTTTCTAAAAAATAAATATAGCCGAGTTATGGAATATTTTTTAACTTAGTATAAAAAATGGGTCGTAACAGATGGTGACTCTGCTGGGGATTCATCTAGGTTCTAACCAAAAGGATTTTTTAAATTTTTTTGGCTAACTCTTACTTGTTTTATTTGCTTAAATTTTAATTGCTTGTTACTGCTTTATAAACTTTCATTCCGTTCATATTTCCTCCACTTCTGGAAATTTAAAACTTTCACACATGTTGTACACGCGAGTTGTGTCCTTTCACTTCTCTGATTTTTTTTCAAAATACCTTATATTTAGAGAGTTAGTGCATGTGTGAGGTGAGCGGATAGTTTTACTACCGTGTGACCATGTACCTTCTCACATAAGAAAATCTCAAGTTCGAGTCTACCCAAATCTTAGAAAAACTTAAGATAGAGCTAAACCAACACTTATTTAGATACATGCATCATTACAAATCTAGGAGGCTTAATATTCTTGGAGTGTTAAGTCCATTAGTCAACCTCGCCCAAATATCCGAGTGGGTTCACGACCCCAGTGACACTTTATCATAATTTGTGTGCATTTTGAAAGATAAATTGTGCCTAAATATTGACTATTTGCTCTAAATTAATTAAACTTTAGCGAAAAAGTATAAGCTAGTTGTACAGCTGTGAGCTATTCTTGTACTTTATTTTCGAGAATATATTATCATTTAATTAATTAAAGAGCAATGGAATGACGTATAATGGCATATTTTTTATTCTTCAAATTTTCATTAGGCCTACCTCTGGCATAAAAGAGGTCCCTTGCATATTAGGATGTATTATTGTGTGTTACTCGTCTTTATAACTTGTTTAATACATTTGTTTGTGCACTACTTCTTTGCAACATGATTTAATTACTGGATTTTTATTTTTAGTTTTTCCTCATCTAACACTGCTTTTCATAATTTTTATTTTTATTTTTCCTCTTTTATTATTTTAATCCCCAAAAGGCTTACTCTCGCTGACACTCGAGATGACCGATAATGCAAACACTTTTCCTTAATGGGCAATCCGAGGGCCGAGAACTAATGTGATTGATCCATCAATGGCAGATCTCTTGGGTATTGAAAGTGTCACACATACTGAAGATAACCCTGAAACTTCGAAGGCTAAGGATGACACTAGTAACAATGAACACATTGCTCCCTTGGAGCAACAACTTGTCGATTTTCAAGGAGAAGTTGAGCGTGTCAAAAACTTTGGCAAGTTGCCTATATCGAATACTCCGCTTCAAGAACCAAGAACTTCTGCTCCATTACCACCTCAGTTTCCATCCCTGGAATCACCCATCCCTAATCATTTTCCTCCACAAAACGCTCAACCCATAAACATATCTGCCACGAAGCTACATCCCACAAGTCAAGCTCATGTTAACCCTCAAAAAGTCAATCCATCTTTTATATGTCAAAACTCATTTTATCATCCTTCCAACATGCAACATGTTACCTCACCGCCTATTCAAGCCTCTATTTACCTGCAATACATCACTTTATTTCCCGTTCATTAAAGCCCTTCAAACCATATTCCCTTTTATCCGCAGTATACTACCTAATTATTGCATACCAAAATATCTCATATTTCTTTGATTTGTACCTTGAACAATGTATGACCTAATTCCTGTCTTTACGAGATACGTAGGTGTCTTGTGGGCTCGATCACATCTTTTAATTTCTTTTTATCATTCTTAAGCTAGAAACTGGGACAAATTTTGAGAAGGTCTCAAAATTTCCCATCACATGTTCCTCTATAAATAGACGCAATAGCTGGTTAAAGAAAGAAACTAGGGCAAAACTTTGTCAAAAAAAGCTAGCCAAGGATGATGACTAGTACACGCATGTGGTTCAACTAGGATAGCAAGGCAAAGAATATTGGAAGCATGTCATAATCTGAGATCAGACATAGAGTTCAAGAAGGAAATGGACAAGCAAGGAGCAGAGTTGGGAATCTCAAGTCATCGTGAATCAGCTAATCTTCTTTGAATGAAGGATAGTCCAAACAGGTGCAACCTTGAAGCTATTCGATTATTATTCATTCAACAAGTACTATATCTTGAATGAGGTCACAACTTTCACATGGACAAGCAAACAAAAGGAGCAGAAAAATTCAAAAATGCATAGAAATCAAGTTGTTTGATTGTTATCCCTCCAAGAAAAATTGCTCCTTGAATGGGGTCATAATGATCAAACAAGCAGGCTAACTAAGAAAAACACAGAATAGTTCAAACATGCAAAGCATGGAGTTGCAGCACTCGCAAGACGGTTTGAAGTTCTTTTATCTGCAAAATAACAAATGCACTATATTTATTCTTGCACTTTCACTAACTTAGCACTAGCACTAACTTTACTCGCACTTGCACTAACTTTACTCGCACTTGCACTTGCACTAACTGGCACTAACTAGCACCGGCACTAACTAGCACTGGCACTAACTAGCACTGGCACTAACTAGCATCGACACTAACTAGCACCGACACTAACTAGCACCAGCACTAACTAGCATCGGCACTAACTAGCATTGGCACTAACTTGCACTCACATTCACACTAACTTTGCATTCATATTGGCACTGACACTAAACTGAGATATCATCATCTTATCGTGAAAGATTTAGCACAGATCTTGCATTGCCATTATAATTCACTCTAATCCTTCTTTTACTCGCATTTCTACTACTTTTAACAAATGCACTCTAGATTTTGCAGAAGTTTAGCAGAAAGAATGTCAGATCAATGAAGCATAGCACAAACATGGAACTTTTTCTTAGCAGCAAACTAGGGCAATTTCCAAAGAGGATTATCAAACTCTTCATGCGAGAGTTGAGGATCACCTTTTACCACATTCAAACTACACCCCTGTAATAAGGCATGTATGTTACTCATTTCGAGGTTTTTGTCTCTAAGTTCCTTACCCAGTTAATTTTCAAATCAACACTAGGACATCGTCGATTCTTATTATAAGTGACAATATATGTGAGATATTTGGAAATTATGTACATTTAATTTTCTAATTATGAGTGTGAAGCGCGCCACATTCATAATTAGGAGGTTGCAAGCCTCTTTTCTGCATTCAAACAATCATGTCATCTATTTCAATCCAAAAGGTTTTCTCCGCATAAGCAACACTTTTCAATTAATTGAGTCTGTAAATCTTGAACTATATATGGCCTGATTCTCGTGAAACCCGAGATATGTAGGCGCCTCGAAAGTGAGGTTCGTCCATAATCTTCAACACCTTTCATATCGATCTCTTGATCTTTTTAAAATCCTTTATCCCATAACATGTTCAACACTTATATTTTGTTGGTCGGGAAAAAATTGGCTACTATATCAACTTCTTTGCCCAAACACTCTTACATCGTCTCCGGTCAAAGAGGGACACGTTGTTGACACTCAATTTTGACCCTCCTTTTGCCTTTTTTATTTTCTCGAGCTTCTAAAGTAATAACACTATTTTTTATTATATTTGAACAACTATTATTATTATTAATACTACTACTACTTTTACGGTTTTTTAGTGATTGATTGTCATCACTTTACTTCAAGTTTCGTACTTACTAAATTAGTTATAAGTCGATATTTTGTATCTATATTTTATATTAATTATTATTTGTCATTACATAATATATATTGTATGTATTAGTTATTAAGTTAGAAGCTCAAGATAATTTAGAGGGAGAAAAGAATTCTCAAGGACCAAACGAGCCCATTTTTTTTCTCAGCAAATTAAACCCCCAAATCAGCCCATGAAAATAAATCTTCAGCCCAAATCCAAACTTAACCCAATGCAGCCTAATTTCATTTTTCTCAGCCAAACAAGCCGCATCCTCACCTTCTCTCTCCTCCTCAATCGTCTCTCTCACTCACTTAATAACAGAGAAAAAGTTTTTGGCTTCATCTTCATTTCGAAAAAAGATTCAACTTCTGTCTCAAAATCGCAAGTTTGTATGGTTATTTCGAGTTGATTTTCTCCAAGCAAATCACTTTGAAATCTGGAGACTTTGACCAAGATTTTGACATAAACTCTTTGGGATGAATCAGACAAGGGTAATATCTCTTCTCCCTTCAATTTTGCTCTCTTTCTAGCCATTTTTGGCTTAAATTTTTGCTCTCTCTGCCTTTGTTGTCATCTACTGAAGATGGATTCCAACGTTCAAAATTCAAATGGCCATTTTAAAATCAAATATCTCCAATTTCCCGCCAAAAACATCCCTATTTTGTTCTATAAATACCAGACTTTGCAATAATTTTTGAGTGGCTTCTTTCCCCTGCTTAATAGTATCATAACCACTAGTTGTTCCTCCAAAATTCCATCTTGGCATTCTCTTTCGTCTCTCCTTTGAGCATGTTCGAGCTCATCATTGTTAAAGTTTGAGCGTAGAACTGTGATAGAAATATCCCAATTCACTGCACCGCACAAGGTCGGTATCTTTCTTTTCTTTTTCAATTCTGTAAAATTTAAGGTAGATCCATGTTTTGTTGTGCACTATGATTTTGCTGTTAGTTCCTCTTTCTTTTCCCTTCATGTTATAGAAATCTATGTTTTGTTTAGCCTTGCCCGATGATTAAGATAAGTTTTAAATTTGTGTTAGAATTCATGGCTTAGGAAGTTTTCATAGTTAATACAAAACATAATATGCTACAGGACATAGATACATTTTGTCCTTTATGTGTTATATAAATCTTCCCTTAACTTATTGTGTGCAAGGGTCAATTTACTTGGTGATGAATGGAGATGTTTGTATTTTTTGGTTGAGTTTAGGATTTGTTTAGAATATTGGCTGTAATTTTTTCTCTCTGAGTATTTTTATTTAAGTACTCTCATAAATATAAGATTGTCCCGCTAACCTTTATTTTTCCTTTCTCTATATGTACACTTCGGGAGAGAAAATAGAATCTTCTTACGAGACTCATATAGCAAGAAGTCTTGTGTTGAGGTTTGATTTTGAGTTGCTCATTTGAAGCTTTACAATGGTTTGCTACTATTTGTTGTTATGCTCGAGTCGCTATTATATGAACAATTTGTTAACATCCTTTAAGGGCCAATTGCTGTTGTGTTTTTTGTAAATTTAAGTCATCCGTTGCTATGTTTTGAGGTGAAACCACTACTGCATTTTGAACCTAATAGTTGCTATGTTCTAGGCCAATTTGCTACTATTTTTTGTGCCAATTTTGTTACTAGTTTGTGGTCATGAGTTGCTGCATCTTTGTCCATTTACACCTCATTCTGGAAGTGATTTAGTGCTGCCTATTTGACATAAATTACAGTTGCTTTGCTGCTTCTTTTTTTAACTCATCTTTGTTGTATCTTGAGCCAATTTATGGCTGCATATTGATGCAAACTACTGTTGCATTGTTGCACATTATTGAGTCAATATCTACTGCATTATGAGACGATTAGCTATTGCGTTTTGGTCAAATAGTTGCTGCATTTTAGGCAGACCCGAAGCGTGACAACTGCTGCAGTTTTGAGGCTCAAGCATTGCATTTCGAGTAAATAAGTTGTTGCTTTTGTTTAAAATAAAAAGGAATAGTTGCTATTGCTTTTCTTTAGAGAACAGATTGCTATACTTGGTAATGTTCACTGATTTGAACAGATACTACCCCCAGCCCGATGAAAAATTAATTTGAGGCCCCAACTCTTCAGAATAAGTTGTACCTCGATTTTAATCCCTTCAAAAAATAGCCGATGATGAGATCTTAAATGAATGTTGATAAGGTAGTTGAATTGTCTTGGTTGTGAACTAGGATGACTGACGAGCAACCAGTGCCCACAACCATGACTATTTCATTTCATGCCTAAGACTCAAAATATATCTGAGCTTGTGTAATCAAAACTCTCAAGCATTTTGATACGCATTCGATAATATAAAACTTATATATATTTTCATAAACGCGATACTTGAAGGTGGCGTATCCTTTTACTAACTATACTCTCTTCATATTGTGAGGTACAAATTAACAATGAGAGTTCAATTGGCTCCTTTTCTCACATCATATGGACTGAGTCTAAGTATGATAGACCAACTTATGTCTGTTCAAAAGCCAGACCCACAGAAAGAGAATGGGCTCGATGCAGATTTTCTCGGTATCAGGATTTGGGCTAAAAGTCCAAGTCTATCTCTTTCACGTCGGTATTTATTCGTATCATCACATATCTTGATACTAATATTTATTTATTTTATTAGTTACTAGATGAATTCCCAAAGGAATGTGATTTCGAGTTGCTAAATATTTCAATGATCTTTTAAAAATGACATCTATCCTATTTTGCAAATTAGCTAAATTATAAAGTTAATTTATTTTTTGAATTAACATTGTAATTAAGTGCTAGATAAATCATTTCAAATAAAGCATTCTAAAAAAAATCTTTCAAAACAAGATATATTATTTTAGCCACAAAAATGTTCAAAATCCACCGGTTAACCGCATTTGTGGATTTTCCGAGATGCCTGATACCTTCCTTGGGAGATAATCAAAACCCTTACCCTTTTCTCTGGTTCTTTTGCAAAATAAGGTTTTAAAATACCTTTTCTTAAAATGGTTTCCTAATTACATTAAATATTGGGTGGCGACTCTATGTTTTCTAAGAAATAAATATAGCCGAGTTATGAAATATTTTTTAACTTAGTTTAAAAAACGGGTCGTAACACTCATCATTCAGCTTCAACATTGCCTCTTCTTCTAGTCTAGACAAGTGGTCTGCTACCTGATTCTCTGTACCCTTTTCGTCCTTGACTTCAAAGTCAAACTCTTGTAGAAGTAACACCCATCTAATCAGCCTTGGCTTAACATCTTTCTTCGCCATGAGGTAACTAAGAGCTTCATGCTCAGTATGCACCACCACCTTGGTGCCAAGTAAATATGATCTGAATTTCTCAAACGCAAAGACCACAACAAGCAGATCTTGTTCAGTCACTGTGTAGTTCTTTTAAGCTGGGTTAAGTGCTTTGCTAGCATAGTATATGAGATGAAGAATCTTTTTACGCCTTTGGCCTAGAACTGCTTCTAGCACCACTCCACTAGCATCACACATTTCCTCAAAAGGCTGAGACCAATCTGGAGAAATAATGATGGGAGCAGAGACCAACTTTTCTTTAAGGCATTCGAATGCCTTTAGATGTGCATCATCAAACACAAACTTTACCTTCTTCTCCAATAATTTGCACAATGGATTATCAATTTTGGAGAAGTCCTTGATAAACCTCTTATAGAAACCAGCATGCCCCAAAAAAGCTCTGAATCCCCTTTACAGAAACTGGTGGAGGCAATTTTTCAATCACCTCAATCTTCGCTTTGTCGACCTCAATACCCTTCTTGGAGATCCGATGGCCAAGCACTATGCCCTCTTTAACCATGAAGTGACATTTTTCCTAATTAAGTACCAAGTTGCATTCTTCACACCTCTTTAGTACACAACTAAAATGAGCCAAACAGTCTTCGAAAGAATCACCCACCACTGAAAAGTCATTCATGAACACCTCAATAGTGTCCTCTACCATGTCAGAGAAGATAGACATCATGCAACGCTGAAAAGTTGCTGGTGCATTGCATAGACCAAAAGGCATCCTCTTAAATGCAAATGTCCCATATAGGAAGGTGAAAATGTTCTTCTCTTGATCTTCAGGCGCAATCAAAATCTAATTGTAGCCTGAATAACTATCAAGAAAACAATACCATCCTCTACCAGCAAGACGGTCTAACATCTGATCCATGAACGGCATCAAAAAATGATCATTTTCAGACCAAGTGTTCAGCTTTCTACAATCCATGCATATACGCCAGCCATCAACTGGCCTCATTGGGATCAACTCATTCTTCGCATTTAGGACTACAGTAATCCCACCCTTCTTCGGCACATATTGAACAGGGCTCACCCACTTGCTGTCCGCAATAGAGTAAACCACACCTGCATCCATCCACTTGATAATATCCTTCTTAACAACCTCTTACATAGGCTGATTCAACCTACGCTGGTGCTCAATACTTGGAATGCAATCTGGGGCTAGCTAAATTTTATGAGTGCAGATTCCAGGTGGAATCCCAATGATGTCGGCAATGGACCAACCAATGGCCCTTTTGAACTTTCTCAACACAGAAACTAGAGCTTCAACTTGCCCTTCTCCTAAGTCTGCAACAATAATCACTGGCAAGGTGTCATTAGCTCGTAAGAACACATACCGAAGATGAGATGAAAGCACCTTGAGTTCCAAGACTGGAGGCTCCTCAATAGATGGTCTGGCAGGCAGTGTCTGTCTATTCTTCAAGTCCAAATCAAGATTCTTCGGAGCGTAGGTATAAGAACCCATACCTGCAAGTTCTTCAACCATATCATCATACTCTTTAATGTTATCTCTATCAAAATTCATAATCACAGCTTCTAATGCCTCAACACCAAGTCTTTACTCAATAGGCACAATTAGCTGATCCTCATCAACCACATCAATAACAAAAACCACTCGCATGTCATCATGATGTTTCATCGACTGGCAGACATTAAAAGTAACTACCTCATCATTCAATTTAAACTTCATCTGCCCAGTCTCCAAATCAACCAATGCGCGTCTGGTAGCAAGGAATGGTTGTCCCAAGATGATAGAAACCTCAAAATCCACCTCGCAGTCAAAAATCACAAAGTTCGTAGAGAAGATAAAAGTATCAACTTTCACAAGCACATCATAAAGAATCCCTACAGGCCTTTTCACTGTGCAATCTTCCATAAGAAGCTGCATTGTAGTCAATTTGGGGGCTTGCAAGCCCAACTAATTAAACACTACTAGTGGCATCAGATTGATGCTAGCACCCAGATCACACAACGCTTAGCAAAGTAGAACGCTCCAATTATGCACGGAATAGTGAAAGCTCCAGGATCTTCCTTTTTCTGCACCAAATAACAAAAGCTATTGCACTACAATGGTGCAAATTAGCTGGCTTAAAACTCACGGTTCTCTTCTTGTCACCAGATCCTTCACAAATTTTGCATACCCAGGTATCTGCTTCAATGCTTCAACAAAAGAAATATTGACTGAAAGTTATTTCAGCATAGAGATGAACTTGTGAAATTTACCGTCCTCAACCTCTTTCTTAAATCTCTGTGGGTAAGGTGGATGAGGCAATGGGATAGGCTTCTAGACTAGGGCAACCACTTTATTTTTTACCTTTTCCTCAGAAGGCTTCTTCTCACTTGAACCTTTACAACTGTCTTTCTCTTCAGACTCTACCACAATCTGATCATTATTAATTTCAGGCTCGACTGGCTCATCAACAACTATAGGTATAGGAGGATCAACAGTCTATATTCCACTTCGGGTAGTCACAGCCATAACTTGCTGATCATTTTGTGTATTCTAAATTGTATCACTTGGGAGTGTACCCTTTAATGCGGATTTAGAGTTGTAGACATCTGACTCATTTGTGCCTCAATCTGCTTTATCGCTACAAAATAAGACTCAACCTTTTGACTCATACCAGAAAGATCTGCGCGTATATCCTTTAAGCTTCCCTCTATAGCATCAGTCTTTTGTAATAACTTGTTCATCAGCTCTCTCATGGGTGGGAGGTTGATCAGTACCTGAGTCGTGATTTCTAGGAGGGACATACAAGCCGCTCCTATTATTCTTATAACCATCTCTCTTCTGCCAATCACCATCTCTACCTCTGCTCTTATCTCTATATCTAGACCGGTTGTAGTTGTCATCTCTATCTCTGTTCCGACCTTGATTCCCTTGGCCATTGGCGCGGAAACCTGCCACTTGATCATTTAGATAATTTACTTTTTCTTCATCATCGTACTTATCTTGTCTCGGTGCTTTACCTTGGGAACCCACAACATTCACCTTTTCCAGCCCATCATTAAAAATTTGCTTCACAATTAAATCTATAGTTGTTTGCAAGGTTGCAAAACTCTGTTTAATATCCTGAAATTCTTGATGGTCGATGGAGTTCCCCACTAAGTAAGTACCTGCTGCACTCTTAGTATCTGTAGTGTGCCAGGCTCTGTTTGTCTTGGTGACCCTATTAAGCATCTCAGACGCGTCATAATAAATGTTCTCCATGAATGCTCCCCCAGTCACCGTATCAGCTACTGCTTTTGTGTTGACATTCCTCTGTAAAATATCTCCATCATATTCTCAGAAAGGATTCTGTGTTTTGGAACCTGATTCAGCTTCTTATTGAACCTCAACCATATTTCATATAGTGCCTCCGTGGGTAGCTGGTTGAAGTTATAAATCTCTTGTTTCAGCTGCAACATCTTAGATGGTGGAAAGAACCTCTTAAGGAACTGAGTCCTCAGCTCCAGCCATGTAAGTATAGAATTTTCGAGTAACTCATTAAGCCAAGCAATTGCCTCTCCAGTCAATGAAAATGGGAATAGCCTCAGTCTAATAGCATCTTGCTCCACTCCTGGCAGATTATACGCTTTGCAGATTCCCACAAAATTAGACACATGCAGATTTGCATCCTCAGCAGGAAGCCCAAAAAATAGTCCTTTCAGGTTGAACAACTAGATCATGGCGCTGGTGATGTCAAACTTTGTACCTACTGGTAGTGGTGGCACTACTATGGGCCCGATAGTCCCTAAGTCATTTGTATCATCATTATCAATATTATACCGAGGGCCTTATCATGGTTGCTATAACTGTCGGCCCCTGTTCCCTCTTGGGACGACTGGTCCTCTAGGCAATTTCTGTTGGGCTGCTCCATCTGCTGTAGTTTGTGCATCTAGTGAAACTTGATGAGTAGCTTATTGTCGAGCTTGCCTTGCTTGCTCAGCTACCGCATTTCGAGCTGCAAATTTTGCTGTAATTTGGGCATCTTCAACAACAAAGGCATCTTCCCCTACCTTTTTCCTCTGCTCTTCTTCAGCCAACAATCGAGCTGTGACCTGTTCTGGTGTCTCATAAACTCCCTCTTTAGACATGTTTCTCAATGTTCTATAGAGTTCAGGTTCGTATGGGATCAAGGGATTGCCTTGACTCCTTATACTAGGCATGCACAAGTGTGCAACCTGCGTAACAAAATAAAAACAACAGAAAAAGTAAAATCAAGAAATAAGGACTAATAGTGAGATAAACACAATCTCTCTTAATACTAAATTGTATTCCCCAGCAACGACGCCAAAATTTGATGCGCCCAAATTACACCTCCTTTTAGAAGCATAAGCGGTCGCTGTTCAAATATAGAACCCAACGAAGGTTGGGGTCAATCTCACAGGGAATATGGTAGGACTATGGTTGATTAGTGTTTACTTGCGCTGTTAGCCATTTGTTTCTCTCAGAAGGGGGGTTTTAAGTAATTAATATTAGAAGTAACTTAGATTCGTAACAAGTGACAAGTAACAGTTTCAAAGGTTGTTATCATAAGAGGAGTGATGTGCCGCCATTTTACGGCACTTTCGACTCTTTTAAACTAAGAACAATCGTACATTTTCAAGCAACCGTTGTCGTTTTTGATGTTTTTTATGTTGTATTTTCAGGAAATGGAGACAAACATGGAAACAGAAGGAAATACGCGAAAAAGAGCATTCTGGATATGAGTGACGGCCCGTCACACATGTGACAGTCCGTCACAGTGACCGTGAAGTTGGGCAGTGCCACTGTCTAGTGGTAACGGCCCAGGCGATGGTCCGTCAAGCCAGTGACGGTCCGTCAGCCTGGCCGTCACACCTGGGCAGTCGGTTACGCGGAATCCGAGCGTTTTTGGGATTTGTTTCCTAGACTCCTATAAATACCCTATGTTAGGTTTATTTTATTTATGCATTAGTGAAGCTTTTTACATACATTACCCAATAATTTTAGGAGTTAAAAGTCGAGATTTGAGAGAGGAAAACACGCAATACACGTTTTCTTCCTCCTCAATCTTGTTCTTGATTTGTTCTCGAGTTCTTGGTTTCTTGTTCTTGGACTACTTGAAGATTATTTTCATTATATTGTAAGGATCTTTTCCCTTTATTATGATTATGACTTTCTTCTCTTCTTCTTCAAGAATGATTAACTAAAACTCTCACAACTAGGGTTGTGGGAGCCATGGCAAAAGTAGCAATATAGATTCCGGGTAGCGACGGGTTAAATATGTATGTTGTCACGTTGTTAATCATTCGTTATGTAACGTTTTCTAGTGGTTGCAAACATTAGAACATGCCTAGGTTTAATTTGCTTGAGTAAAGAGATTTAAAACCGGGAAACTTGATTAACGACGAGGATTCGAGACTACCAACTCTCGTCTTATGATTAATGCTGTAACTAGATTAATCTACTTGATGTTTAGGATTGAAATCTAAAAGCACACCTTTTCAAGTTCGAGAGAATTGAAAAGTAAATTTGTCTATTTGGTTGAGAAACGTTTAGACGATACAATTAATTCAATTACATCGTGACACGCATATAGAAAGAACCCAGTTAAGCTTAGGATCGACATCGTTACCAATGCCATGGTAAACACTTCCCTAGTCCATTCTCCTACTGATTATTCTCATACATTATTGTTCGTTTTGTTTACACATTGTTCACACAAAACCCCCCTTTATTTACCGGAAACTATTGACCATTAGTCAACTGATTCACTAAAGACTTAACTTTCACCATATTCTCTGTGGGATCGATCCCAACCTATGTTGGGTTCTATATTTGACAACGATCGCTTACGCTTCTTAATTGGAGTGGTACTTTGAGCGTTATCAAATTTTGGCGCCGTTGCCGGGGAATACGGTTGTTTGTTAAGTCTGGTGTGTTTATTTGACTCTTAGTCATACTTTCTTGCTTTTACGTTTATTTGTTGTTTTTGTTTTGACAGGGTACAGAGTTGTGCATGCCAAGTACCCGGCGCTGGGGTGAATCAACATTACCTTACGACCCCGAGCTTGCTAGAACGTTAAGGCGGAATATGGCCGCACAACAAGAGGCAGCAAGGCTCGCTGCGGAACTGCAGGCCTAACAAAATCTGAATGCTGGTGGTCTGCAGGACGATGCTATGCTGAATGATGAGGAAATCGACTTGGATGGAGTTGGCGCTACGGGCGCCATTGCTCTTCCACCGCTAGCGCCCGGAGCCAAGTTCAACATCACTAGCACGATGATCCAGCTGTTGAACTTGAGAGGAGTGTTCCGAGGTGCCGCTGGGGATGATCCAAACCAGCACCTAATGAATTTCGTGGGCATATGCAAGTCGTTCAAACTGCCGGGCGTGAGTCAGACAGCGATCAGGCTCAGGTTGTTTTCGTTGTCTCTGTCTGATGAGGCAGCGTTGTGGTTGACAGAGCTGACCCCCGACTCTATCGCAACTTGGGGAGAGTTGAGAGGAGCTTTCCTAGAAAGGTTCTTTCCTCCCTCTCGGATGATACAGTTGAGGGACGAGATTAGCAACTTCAGGCAGCAACCTCACGAAGCATTGCACGAGACCTGGTTGCGATTCAAAAAGAAGATAACACAATGCCCGAATCATCAGTTGACCGATAACTTTTTGATGCAGACGTTCTACCGGGCACTGAATTCGGCTACCAAGCCGACGTTAGACAACGCAGCAGGTGGTGCATTCATGGGTCTCACTTTTGTTGAGGCCACAACTACTTTAGACAGGCTCACCAAAACCAACAGGGACTGGCATAAACGGGATTCAGAGGTAGCAGCTAGCACTTATGCAGTTGGTATGTCAGTTGAGCAGCGCAAAAAAGATGAGGAGCGCGACCAAGACATGGCGCATCTGAAAACGCAGTTGGACCTACTGACCAAGCACTTGTTCTCAGGAGGTATGGAGAAGGTAAAAGCTGTGGGTTCCCAAGGTAGAGCAGCAGAGTTGCAAACTGAGGAGGCGAATTACTTGGGGGGTTTCCAGGCCAATGGCCAAGGAAACCAAGGTCGGACCTATCCGAAGGACAACTACTATGAGAAAGCTGGCTATAATCGCGATCAAGGAAACTGGAGGAACAACACCGATAGAGGTGGGTTGTATGTACCACCTGGTAATCAGGACAAAGCTAGCAACGAGACAGGGACTTCCAAGCTAGAGAATATGATGGCGAAGATGCTGCTGAAGGTAGAATCGACTGACTCTGGGGTAAAGGAGATAAGGACTGAGTTATCGGCCATGAGTCAAATAGTGGAGGCATATTCCACTTCGATCAAGCAATTAGAGCAGCAAGTGGGGCTAATCTCGGCATCTCTAAACCCAAGGAAGACAGGTACCTTGCCGAGCGACACCACTCATCCGAGGAATGACGCAAGCTGTATGACGATCACCACAAGAAGCAGAAAACTATTACCGGAATCACATCCGGTAATTCAGACTCAAGGTGATGTTGCGGATGATGAAGAGGCGGTAGAGGAGGAAACTCCAAAACCCGCAGATAAAAGCAAGGAAGCGGAAAAGCTTCCAACTATGATGCCTCGACCACCACCTCCTTTCCCACAACGCCTGAAGAAGAAAACGGAAGATGGTAAGTTCCTGAATTTCCTGACCATGCTCAAGCAAATATCAATAAACATCCCATTGGTGGAAGCGCTTGAACAAATGCCCGGTTATGCCAAGTTCATGAAGGACTTGATTACAAAGAAGAGATCGGTAAGTTTTGAACCGGAAGACAACCTCCACCACTGCAGTGCTATTTTCTCAAGGTCGTTAGTAGACAAAAAGGAAGATCCAGGTACGTTTACTGTTCCCTGTACTATTGGGAAACTCGGCTTCGGAAGAGCCTTGTGTGATCTTGGTGCTAGCATCAACCTGATGCCGCTAGCAGTCTATAAACAACTGGGTTTGGGAGCTCCTAAACCAACGTCCATGAGAGTGTTGATGGCTGACCGTTCGGTAAAGCGGCCCGTGGGAATATTGTCTGATGTGCTAGTAAAGATCGGTAAGCTTATCTTTCCAGCTGACTTTGTGATCTTGGATTGCGAAGTGGATTTTGAAGTTCCCATAATCTTGGGACGACCATTGCTAGCCACGGCAAGAGTATTGGTTGACATGGAAAGAAACGAACTGACCTTCAGGCTAAACAATGAAGCTGTCAAGTTCGATGTGTCTAAATTGATGAAGCAACCAAGTGACATGAGGGTGGTCGCGGTCGTCAATGTTATTGAGGAAGCTCCTACGGATGTGCATCTTGAGGAGAAGGGTTTGGTCGAGACTCTAGCTGTTGTGAGAAGGATGGTGCGAGAAGGGAAACATATAGAGGAAGGCGGTGAAAATAGATCAAAGAAACGAAAACACCGCAAGAGAATCTACAAAGAAAGAGCGAAAAAGTTATCGCGACTAGCTGCGGAGCCGATGAAAGAAGAAGCTGGAACGCAACAGAAGTGTGTCGCGTGCACACACTCCATCGAGTTCTCCTGTTTTGGAGACCCTGGCGGTCTCCAACATCATTCCAGAATCTGAGTCCTATCGACTTCACAGGTATTCCTTTCTCTCACAGTTTTTAGTTTTCATATGGATGCATTGGGGACAATGCATGAGTCTAAGTTGAGGGTGTGGGGAAACCTGTGAGTCACCACCGAGGGTTTTTGTTGCCGTGTTTCTTTTCCCTCTGGTGTGCTATCTAGTAGAACCGGCATGTTTAGGTTGTTATTTTTAAATTTTTGTTTTATTTTTAGTGTCTATAGCGATGAGCATGGCGTTTCTTGTTACCAAAAGGAGGCCCCTTTAAAAATTTTCTGGTTTTGTACTTATGTTGAAACGATTGACTGTCTGGATCCTTGTATGTCATTGTGTGATTATGATTAGAATAAGTATGCTTAAGCCGAGTGGTTGTTTGATAGTTGGTAGCGATATAGTTTCTTGGTGCCAAGAGTGTGTGAGATTATTGTTATAAATTCTTACTCTGTGCATGCATCTAGAACTTGCCCGGTCTATTTTGTTAAGTTTGAAGT
>QJPP01005379.1:0-49856 GCA_003996215.1 Jaltomata sinuosa | reverse complement strand
CGAAGTAAAGTTATGTGGTAATAAGACGTCGGTGGTTCCAAGGAGGGCTTAGTCACTAACCCCTAAATGTATCCTACCTGCACCTGAAGCCTCATTACAAGCCAAAACAAGTCCTGTAGTGATCTTGAGCGGCTTTCTGAAGAACTGAAATAGAATAGTAAGGGCAAGCCTATGGTATCGCATGTGCATTGTTTGAAATCGTTTGTGAGTGTGAGCACTTACCTAGTCCCAAATCTTTTGTGTGTGATTTCTTTGTGGTGAGGGCACCAAGATTTCTGTATTGTCTATTGATTGTTAGGATAGTTATGCGTGTGTATGCATAATGTTCTATCATATCGGAATGACATGTTTGGATCCTTGCAAGTTAGTGTTTCATACATTTGTGTGCTACGAGGGAGCTTGATTTAATAAACTAATGAATGACCATGAGTTGCTAAAGACACGAGTTTGTTTGCTTAGTTGAGTCGTCGTATTATTGTTTTGTGTCATGTTGCTTGAGGACAAGTGAACGTCTTAAGTTGAGGGTGTTGATGTGCTGCCATTTTACGGCACTTTCGACTCCTTTAAACTAAGAACAATCGTACGTTTTCAAGCAACCGTTGTCGTTTTTGATGTTTTTATGTTGTATTTTCAGGAAATAGAGACAAACAGGGAAACGAAAGGAAATACGCGAAAAAGAGCATTCTGGATAAGAGTGACGGCCTGAGTGATGGCCCGTCACACATGTGATGGTCCGTCACAGTGACCGTCAAGTTGGGCAGTGCCACTGTCTAGTGGTGACGGCCCAGGCGACGGTCCGTCAAGCCAGTGACGGTCCGTCAGCCTGGCCGTCACACCTGGGCAGTCGGTTACGCGGAATCCGAGCGTTTTTGGGATTTATTTCCTAGACTCCTATAAATACCCTATGTTAGGTTTATTTTATTTACCAAGCTTTTTACATACTTTACCCAATAATTTTAGGAGTTTAAAGTCGAGTTTTGAGAGAGGAAAACACGCAATACACATTTTCTTCCTCCTCAATCTTGTTCTTGATTTGTTCTTGGGATCTTGTTTTCTTGTTCTTGGACTAATTAAAGATTGTTCTCACTACATTGTAAGGATCTCTTTACTTTATTATGAATATGACTTTCTTTTATTCTTCTACAAGCATGAGTAACTAAACCTCCCACAACTAGGGTTGTGGGAGCCATGGCTAAAGTAGCGATATAGATTCCGGGTAGCGACGGGTTCAATATATATGTTGTCATGTTGTTAATCATCATTTATTTTAACGTTTCTAGTGGTTGCAAACATTAGAACATGCCTAGGTGTTAATTTGCTTGAGTAAAGAGATTAAAACCAGGAAACTTGATTAACGACAAGGATTCGAGACTACCAACTCTCGTCTTATGATTAATGCTGTAACTAGATTAATCTACTTGATATTTAGGATTGAAATCTAAAAGCACACCTTTTCAAGTTCGAGAGAATTGAAAAGTAAATTTGTCTATTTGGTTGAGAAACGTTTAGACGATACAATTAATTCAATTACATCGTGACACGCATATAGAAAGAACCTGGTTAAGCTTAGGATCGACATCGTTACCAATGCCATGGTAAACACTTCCCTAGTCCATTCTCCTACTAATTATTCTCATACATTATTGTTCATTTTGTTTACACATTGTTCACACAAAACCCCCCCTTTATTTACCGGAAACTATTGACCATTAGTCAACTGATTCACTAAAGACTTAACTTTCACCATATTCTCTGTGGGATCGACCCCAACCTTTGTTGGGTTCTATATTTGACAACGATCGCTTATGCTTCTTAATTAGAGTGGTACTTTGAGCGTTATCAAGGAGCGATTAGGGTAGTGTTCCCTATGAGATCATAACTTAGTAAGGCGTTTTACTTAGTAAACTAGCTTGGTGATTAACATGAAAAATCGGTAAGTTAGGTTCACCTAAATAGTTGGTCCCTTAGATAGATGAATTTTACCACACGCCTTGGTCCGGTCATGGGTGTATGATTTACTAACCCTTACCCTGGATCCCAGATTAGCTATTCTCGGACAAGGTCAAGATATTAGATGAGGGTTGATAGCCTTAAATCTCCGTCATTGAACAACCCTTTTACCATCCTTTACCTCCTTGGTCTGACAAGTAAGGATAAGTCGAGTTCTAACATTGCACACCATTAAAAATCAATGAAAACAAAGGGAAGAACAACACATGCATAAACACTGCCCTAGAGTTACCAAGTACATTGCCTACTTCATTAATTCTTCATGGTTTCCACAAACCTAGTTGTGGATTTATCTACTCATGGTCATACGTAAACACTCAATGGTTGTTGGAACAATCATGCGTAGATACTTACAATAAGAAGTAAAGAAATCTCAAATCTTGAAGAAGAATCTCAAGAACACTTCAACTAATAAAGAACAATCTTTAATCTCAAGAACTTGTATTATAATGTCAAACCAAACGTAACAATGTAGTATTTGTACGAGAATAATGAGTAACAAAATAAAAATAAAACCTAAGGGAAAGTATTTATAGACAAAAGACCAAATCCTAACTGATCTAGGACTACTTGGACGCGACACTTCCGATAGGATGCCCCACGGGCCGTCGTGGATGCGACGGATGTCACAGGTGCCTGTCGGGCCTCTGCATGTTTTGGCTCAAAGTTCCTTACCTCGATACCACGAGCTAAGGTGATGGGATGTTGTAGTTGCGACGCCCATAGTGGCCCCCTCGTCGGCTACACTTGGCTTCTTTCCATCTTCATTGTGTTATTTCCATGGGTGGCATCGATGGGGCATCGTGGTTGTCACGGGCTTCATGGCAGCCTGTCAGGCTCAATGCCTCTGCTTCTCAGCTCTGTTGGATCATTCCCACGGGCTCTTTGATGTCCCATCGTGTCTCTCACGGGTGTCATGGCTTCCCGTCAGAATGAGTTCTGCCTTGCATTCCTACTGTCTCAATTAGACGCCTTCTCCCACGGGCCGTCGTGGGTGTGATACCCGTGGGGCGTGCCTTTTTGCCCAGAAATCTGCAACACTTTGGCATTTTCATATTTTCAATACTTTTCCCTGTACATGTAACAAATGACATCAAATCTAATAAAATATACTTAAGAACTCCCAAATATCCTTAGTTTTAAGCGTCGAAAGTGCCGTGACATCCCGACACATCATGTTTGTGCAGTTGGTGGCTGGGATGTTGGTATTATTTCTATTTTAATTTTATTTAGATTGTGTTTTCAGTTCTAAGTTATATTGTCTTTATTATCCTGTCGCCTTACATATTTAATATATTTTTTCGTACTGACGTCCCCATTTCGGGGGGGAGGGGGGGAGGGGGGCTGCATTCGTGCCTGCAGGTTATCAGGTAGACAGTGGTCCTCATTGCATTGGTCAAGTTCAGTTGATAGTTGGTACGCTCCGTTCTTTCCGGGGTTACTGAGTCTAGATTCTTCTTTAGCTTTATATCAGAAATGGGTACGTCGAGGCCCTGTCCTAACTTGTGGTTATAAGCCATTTTTAGTCTCAGAGGCTTGTAGACATTTGTTGTGGGTCAGTAGTTAGTTGCGACCTGATCGATCTTGTATTATACCTTTGTTATATTTGAATTTGTTTTCATTGCATTTTTTTTTTCTTGGCTTGGCCTTAACGGCCTACTAGTGTTATTTGGTTTTCGGTTCTGTAGGTTCGCGTGATCAAGTGAAGCACAAGGTGCCAGTCATGCCTCCTCGAATTTGGGGTGTGACACATATAGTACATTTGCTATATTTTTCTAGAGATAATTTTCTTGTCATAGAATATTCACCATCTATATAGTAAATACATATCGGTATGATTCATTTAAAATAGAGGAAAGTTTACAAGTTGATTCACTTAATTAGAGAATACCATCGGTTACCCAGAGTTCATAAACTATCATTTAGGTCTTACTATTTATACAGTTGATTCCATTTGTAATTAATTATTCAGAGGTCTTTATGACATCAATTGTTAAGATATAAATTAAGCGATGCGAGGGAAGGTCAAAGATATTAGATTCATTTGACTCACGATGCGACGCTATCTTGTACACATTGATAAGACCACAATCCCTCATAGTTGAGCCTACAGGCATACCAGCCTATTATGATTATATACCCTCAGAGTGGAGCAATATATGGCCTGCCTGCCTGCGGGCTGACCTTTAGGGATGAGCCTTTATGGCGTACCTTCAGATATCATAGACTACAAGACTTATCAATCACATATGAGATTTAGAGATAATATAGTTTATATGCCTCTAATATGATATAAATCCCTCAATGCTCATTTATTTAAGAGGCTATCATTTGTTCATTTTAAAGTACATGAGTTACATGATTCCACAAAGAATTGTACCATTTGATTTCATATTAATAAAAAATCAAGAAGACACTTGTATAATAATTTTAGAGTGATTTGATATGATTTATAGTTTCATAGGTTACTTTCTGGCATAGGTGGATCTTAGTTGAGCACATTATTGATCCTTTCATTGTTCTATCTTATCTATACTTATTATTTTGTCTATCTTACATATTATTATATGTTGTATATATACTGACACCCTTATGGCATGAGGTACTGCATTTTTTTAAATGCAGGACTAGGTACACAGAGTTGCAGACCTTCTCAGTCGGCACTATCGTATTTCAGCAAAGAAGTCAGTGAGCTCCATTTCCCCCTGGAGACAGTATAAAGAGTGTACTCTCTTTTGTTGTACATATTTGTACAGTATGGATATGCCGAGGCTCTATCCCGATCAGTTTACAGTTGCATAATTTTTTACTCTTTTAGAAGTTTTATGAACACTATAGTACAATTATTTTGTATCAGTTGGTCATGGGCCATGGTATATGCATCTATTATCTTTATTAGTTGTCGCTAATACATAAACCTTTGATATTTCATCTGGTATAAATTATTTGCATAGAATATATGTAATATATGGTACTTATCTGTTCCATCTAGACTTGGAGCTACCACAAAAAAAGGGTCAATTTGTGAAGGGTTTTTTGTTGATTTGTGACGGTTTCGAATCTCCATAAAATAAATTGTGGAGGTTTCTAAAAATGCTATAATTATCATTGCCATGAGCAGTATTGTGATGTTTTTTTAAAACCTCCACGCCCCCCCACAAAATAAATTTTAAATTTGTGAAGGTTTTTAAAGATAGTTAGTGAGGGTTTAAAATTTTCGCAATATGTTCTCAACATTTTCAAGAGAAAATATTATGGGAGTATAAAACCCCCACTATGATCTCACTGTTTTTAAAAAAATATTAATTAGTGAAAGTCCATATTACTGCCACAACTAATTTGTTATTTTTTTTTCTATTTAGAAAATTTAATTTTAGCATTAAATAATCTATTTCATTGTATAACTTATAACATAAATCGTATTCCAATTTCAATTAACCATAGTAACAAATATCATAAATTCAAATCCTTGTCAAACAGAATTAATACGAACGAGAGGTAGCTCAAGATTTATGTCAATTAAAATGGTAATTTAAATATTATAAATCAAGTAGTTCTACAACTTATAGATATAAAAAAGTACTATGTAAATGCTTTGTGATCTGCACTGTTGTCACCCGATGATCCTCTTAGTCCACATGTGAAAACTATCATACGATACTCTATTTGACATTTCCACCAGTCAATGTTGTTTCATATGCACACATGTAGGACTTACATAAATCACGCAACTCCAGACTCGAGAGTATAATTACTTTTAACGTATGAGTAAGATCGTCATAGAAAATCTCCTACATCATGTAGCTAAAAAGTAAAAAAGTATATTAAATTAGTAAATATATGTTTATTACTGGACTGGAATCTAAAATTGTAGTAAAAGCCTTATACTTCAAACCATGATGATACGATCACATACCAAATCGGAACTCTTCCTATACTTGATCAAATATCTTACTCACTTCTAAATCATGATCAAAGGAGGTTATTTACCTAAAAAATATCAACAAAGACCAAGGAGGCATTCTTTAAGAAGACCAACATACAACATTTTGAGACACAAAAGATTGGACTTGAAAGCTCAAACTAACACATTCATCAAATCAATTCTAGTTACTTCACTTGGGCAGCTGCACTTCTATCCCTGTAAAAATTTTCTTTCCTTCGTAAGTAATGATAGTGTTAGTACAATATTCTTGACTTTATTACTTATAGGAATAATATGTCAAATTAAAGCATTGTAAGTTAAAATAGATACATCTCTTATAGGATAAACAAATGAATTTTTTGACGATTAAATGACTGCAACTGCAGTTAGCACAACTACAGTTCCAAGAAACGAAGAGACTGATAACAACTGCTTTGAAGTATCAGACCTTATAGAAGCAGGGAATGGTAGAGAGACGAGCAATCATGTTATATGTACCCACTTCTTGAGATATGAGATATATGATCTAAAAGTATCAAAACCAATCCTACATAAACATTCATCCAACTCTAGAACTCTGAGTCCAAAATTTTCTACCCATGTAAAATTTTATGTAAGCCATTGTTATGAATCATTTGACCAACTTTATAATGTGATAGACATTATACTTTTCATATGATATAGTAATAAAGCTAGAACTATATTAGAACCATCTAGTATTTTCTTGTCCTCCTAAACATCTTGTGCTTACTACTGCTTTAGATCCCCTATTCTACAATTCAAGGATGAAGTTGGCCATTGACTATGTCAAGCATCTCCTGAAACACTAGCTTAGATAATGCATACTCCTAATTTCCTTATGCTATATAGAATTATCTTCATTTTATTACTGAAATAATATCAGCCCGATTTCTTATACAAGAGGAACACATCAAGTTTTTAGTAATAAATAAATTTACCAAGAAAACACAATAAGGTAACTTTCATATACTGTGGGGTAAGATTTATTTGAAAACTGAATTGATTCAGATTCAATATAGAAAAAAATCTATATGATCAATGAAAGCAGTGCCAATTAGAAAAGCAAGAGGATCTGCAGTCAAAGCAAGAGCAGCAATTAATACAATATGTGCTATTTACTTAGCTACCTCATTCAATGTAAAAGTATTCCTGCAACCACCATTCCTTCTGATTGCTAATAATATATTAGTACAAGTATGATAATAAGTTCATTCACAGTGGTTTTTTCAAAACTAAAGATAGTTTTATTAACATTTCAAGAGAATTAAAACAAATTTACAAGAATACTCTATGATTCTATAGTTTCTGTCATGACCCAACTACCGCGCCGTGCGGGCGCCTACTCTAAGCACCTAGATAGACGAACCCTTACCACCCGATCCAATAGGTAAATTCCAAAAAATGAGTATAATAATAAATAACCTCATTTTTATACATGAAACAATTACAATTTAATGAGGAAAAACCTCTTTTTAAAATATAAACACTTTCCCTAGGATCTAGTCTAAGCCGGTACAAGATCTACTACATGAGAGAAACAGAAATTTAAGAGGACATAACTCCCACCATGGAAACAAGAGTAGAAGCTGCTGAAGATCACCGTCATCCTATACCTATGAAACATCACTGACTCTGCAACTAGACTATAGCCAAAAAGGTACAGCAAGAATATAATCAGTACAAACACACGTACTGGTAGGCATTATAGGTCGACCCGAATCCATTTTATACCATCATATAAGAAATCAAGGGAAATGCACATTTAATTACAATACTAAACCTTTCAACATCCACCTTACAAAAACCCAATACCAACCAAAACCTATCCATCCCTTCCGCTGCCAACTCCACCCCTGTGAGGCGTTATGCTCCAACTCCTAGGACATTCCCAAGTCACCTTAACCTTTAGATTTCCCTAGATACCTTGCCACCTAGACTTCCCAAGTCACACTTGACACCTAGACTTCCCAAGTTACACTTGTCCTTTAGACTTCCCCAGACACCTTGACACCTAGACTTCCCAAGTCACACTTGTCATTACTCGACATCTATGCCCATGCTCGGCCTACCATTTCCAATAACCCGGAGGAAACCCCACTACCTAGCTACATAGACCACACCCGTCGTACCACCACTCACTCATTCAACATTGCCCCAATGACCCTCAGGCCATACTCAACAAGTAACAACAACTAACATTAAGGCCAGACTACAAGTCTCTTCCTTAACCTATCAACCATATGTAACCAATTAACAATCAAAGACAAATTAGTGACTATAAATAAATGTCTTATCAACACAACCCAGACCCACCAAGGATCCCTAGGACACCACCTATGTTTTCAACATGCAAATCTTGGTCTACACTAAGACCAACCTCATATTTTAATGTACACAACGTACCTCTCATGGACCATATGCAGAAATCTCAATTTAAGAATACAACCCGGTCCACTCATGGAACCATCAAAAGAATACAATCAATGTAAGTAAATCAAACCCGTACCAGGCATTGTACCCGAGCCAACAAAATATCATACCAAATCCAATCAATCAACAAACCATGAATAAAAGCATACTTGTAAACTAACAAGCAACAAAACAAGTTCATTTCACAAGACCGATAATCGGATAAGTAGACATTCATAACCTCATTCCCTAAGCATGCCAACTCACACAATACTAAGCGATAGTAAATAAACACATATTACATATTGGGAAATCCATAACCATCACCTACACTAACTCCGGGTACATAGACTAAACCCTAAGATCCTGTTCAAAGACCAAATTCCCATTCACCCCCTTAGACACCTACTAGCAATTTCATAAAGTCCGACATCACCCTTTTTAGACAACACAATACAGAGGAGACAACCCCTAACATTGGTACTTAAACCATTATTAATCACTCCACCTTTATTAGAATTTTTTTTTGAAACTCCCTCAACTAGACATCTCATTAACCAAGGTGTTTCCGGTTCCCCAAACCTTCCCGACACCCTACTACCTGAATTCTATCACCATACAATGCCTATTGATCATAAATGACCTAGAATATAACAACACATTATCCCAACTCAACCTTTTTCTAATTCAAACAGTTTTATTACAATAATCCTCTAGACTCCATGCCCGAAGGCCTAATCATGAGCTCTCCTTCTGTCTATACGATAATATAGAAATGGAAAAAAGTCAATCTACTCAATGGAAAGAACCTAGCCTATCTGGATGCCAAGCAGTTGCACGATGCATTTTCTGGCTCCGTGAAGGCATTCCCTGACGATTGACAAGCCTGAATCCGTGGTTTTGCATCCTTTTAGCCGAAATCCTTCCTCCCTATAGCTCCCAAGTCTTTGAGAAGCCTTGGAGGGTTTTTGGAGTAACCCTTCCATCCTTTCCAAATTGAGGAGGAGAAGTTCTTTTATTAATTCACGTTACTAAGATACTGCCTCCCGTCATCCCGCTATAGCGAACAGTGGTCCGCTACAATGGTAGCACTATAGCAAAAATAAATACTTCTATAGCAGTGACATCAGCCTAGACAAATTCCAAAAATTGTAATTTTTTTGTCACATTAACCCACTTAATTCAAAACATATTTTTAATTGCTCTCAGAATTTGCGATATCACAATTTTTAAAATAATAACGGATCTGGTCGTTACAACAGATACTAATTTACCCATCGTTCATTTTCGAATGATCCCGTGGAAAGTGAAGAACCTAGCCTGGGACTCCCACAGCCCCACGTGGCCGCGAAATTATGATCTTATGCTAAATATCAAAATCCCCCCTAATTAGTCGCACTTGACCCCAATTAGGAAAATTATGATCCCGCTCTGACAAAGGACATGCCTCCCCCGAGCTATTCAAAATTAATGAAGTAACCTCCCCTGAGTACCCAAGGAATCTGGGCTCTCGTAGACTTTCAGAGCGAAAGAATTTGAAACGACCCAGGAGAATCCTTTCCTATCCCAAAAGTGATTGGCGTCCGCTATAGCGGACATAATACCACTATAGCGGTACCGCTATAGCGATGTGCCGACCGCTATAGTGGTTGGCAACAGATAAAATAGGGGAGAAAATGGGTTTCCACCCCATTCTCCTCTATTTTACTTCCAAAAACTCTCTCTTTTCTCCCAATCACCACGCTCATGACGTCGGAATTTCCAGTTACCAATCGTTCTTACTTGCTACTTTACTTCCCTGCACGATTTTTGATAGGATTGTGGTAGAAAACAATAATTTTGGGTACACATTGTGGTTGGTTTTTGAACTTTGAACTTAGGTTGGATTTTTGTCGAATTTTCAAAGCATGGATGATTCCCATACGTTTACAATGCCTTCACAGCATTCTAGGCGTAAGGATTATGCAATTTTTGGCCAAAACGGGCCAAAAATGATGGGGAAGGTTAAGGTTTATTCTTGGAGAAAACTTTTTATTTGGACGGAATTTAGGGGTTATAATTCCCAATTTTTTGTAGAAAATAGTATTAGGACACTTTAGAAGTACTGATCTGAACTTGGATTATTAAAAACAGAGTTTTGGGATGATGAATACCGCTATAGCAGAACTCGACCGGTATAGCAATCCCGCTATAGCAGAGAAATTTTTGCTATAGCAGTTTCACCATAGAGGATAATTGTCCTCTATAGAGGAAGTCTGCAAAATAGTAGCGTCCCCAGGCTAACACTTAGAAAAAAAAAAATCCCATTTAAACTCGTTCCCTTATGCTTTATCGAGTTCTAACCCTACCCCCTTGCCACATGGAGGTTAACACACTCCAATAGCTGAAGAACAATTCCCCGAGTATCCCTATGTGAGGTTCCTTGATGATGATAGTCAGGAGAGCTTTCGGGACTATCGCCAGCTAGGCTTTTGCTATAAGAGGGGTTGCAAAATGGTAGGGATAGATGGAAAAGCAGCCGCCTTCTATCACAGACTTAAAGAGTTCAACTAGGGCTCGCTGGCAGTGGCTCCCCCTTCCGCGTGTACAGGTTGGGTATGGGAGTTCTACGCCATACTTCCTACGATTCATTGGGATGATCTCAACCCCACTATCTAAATCTGAGGGGTAGATGTCCCTGTGGACTCTCAGACTATCAATGAGGAGTTAGGAGTGCCTCATGTTTCAAATGTTACCTATGAGGCCAAGGCTCGCCTGTGGGACATGACTTGGTTGAGAGATACCTTAGTAGATGCGAAGTTCAAATATCGGGTCTACTGGCCTAGTCCCGAAGGCATCACCAGTGCTTACTTCTACGCATATGCTAGGAGGTGGTTGAATTTTGTGTCCCAGAGGATTCATCCGTTGGACAACACCACCGACGTGACTTATGCTCGGGCCTTGGTGATTGCTTGTGCTATACAGGGGATCATTATGAATATTGGGGATCAGATCATCTCAGAGTGAAAGAACTTCTACCGGGGTCATAGGAAGGGCCCCTATCTTCCGGGATTGGAGTCTGAATTGTGCAGGAGGATTGGGGTGCTTGAGGATCATACTGAACATAAGGTAGCTATGAATGATGACTTCAACCCTCTCCGAGTGAAAGTGGTCACCTCCAAGAAGAAGAGGAAGGTAGATGAATCAGGGAGCAACCATCCTGTCGAGGATATAGATGATGATGATGATGACACCTCTGCCCCTCTCTCCCAGCCTCAGCCCTTGATCACTAGCCGCCAGCTTGAGGAGAATCTGGACGCTGTAAGGAGGTTCATGGAGGGAACTGCTGCAACTAGAGATACAACCCCGCCCCCTTTTATTAAGAACTTACTGCTTTTTGAGTTTTGACCCCGTTTGGGGCACGTACCAGACAATGTTCCCTTTTCCTCTTCCCTTCGTTTTAAGCACATGGATGCTAGTTTTCAGATAATTTCCTGTATATGCATGATATATTAGTTTTATAGATGATTTCCTTGTTTTACATAGCAACTTGTAGCTTAATTATTGCTTTTAAAAGCCCCGGGAATGAAATGAAAAATAGGGGAAAATAGGGCATGCATTCTGCCTTGCGCCTCCCTGCTATAGCAGTTGTCATTTTGCTATCACAGTAATACCATAGCAGTAGAAAATCGCACTATAGCAAGATCGCTGTAGCGGTACTGTTCTGCTATGGCGGTCCCAACGGTAACTGTAACACACCGAATATTCTAAGCTAAGATCCAGACCATTTTCATATGTTGTTAGATCCGAACCAGATAATTTCAAATGGTAAATAGGTATTGAGATCACTACTTATGTGTGCGAAGTGTATTAGATATGAATTAGTGTTATCAATAACTTGTGGCTTAAAGTTGAGTTGAAATCTTCCTTACCGATTGAGTTTTAGTATAAGTTTTTTCAACGGTCAACTTTAAATGATCATAACTCATAGAATATGAAGAGTTAGGTGACCTAGTACCCACCAAATTAAATGTCTTTGAATATTATTTCCAACACCATTGACCGCGCATTAATACAAGGCCGGAGTAAAAAGTTATCCATTTTTTACAAACATATGTTTGTCTGTCAAACTCACAGACATAAACCACGCCTCGTGGATCAAACCACGGACCGTGGATTGCACTCGTGGAAATCAGTCCTATAAATTGATTTTTAACCTGAAAACCATGACGGGAAGGGGGGGGGGGGGTTCACTGGTCGTGAAACCAACTCGTGGAAATAGTCCAGAAGCCTGAAAAGTGGAATGAGAACTATGACTTCCATCCATTGACCGTGGTTCATTCCATGGGCCGTGGTTCAAGTCTGTGGAACCCGATGATGAGTTTTTTTTCCAGTAGTTTTACTTAGTTTTCTCAGTGGTCTTTTAGACTTTTCCCACCTTGTTTTTTAATCCTAAACTAAGTCTTTTTAGGCCTATTTGGAGAGGTTTTATCCGTACTTGGTCTTTCCTATCCTCATTCCATCGATTCAAGTTTCAAGAAAAGAAAAGAACTCTCTCTTTCAAGATAAAGACCTAGGGTTCATCCTCATGATCAAAACCTCCATGTTCTGTTCAATATTCTCTAGTAAACAGGTATGTGAGTATTCAGTGAGGATCTTCTTTCACCCTCATGGCCAAAGTTCAGTTTTCAGTTATGATTTCTACAAGTTATGATTCTAGGGTTCTTACATAAACAAGTGTTTTACTATGAATTCAATCTCTTGAGGATCCTACATGACTACTATTTTTGTTAGGACAATTTCTACATGAATTCCTGCAATTATATTTCAAAACCCTAGATTCTTGAAGAAGCGAATTATAGTCTAATTTTACCCAACTATGCATATGTTTACAGAACTTAATTCCTCATAATACTATATGTTACATGTATATGTTTAAGTGATATTGGATGAAGTTCACGAATATTTTTTTTAAATCCCTGGAATTTAGATGAAACAGACTTATCTTGGATTTACAACACCTTCTGCATAAATTAGCTTTCTTTTCAAGAACTTAGCATGAAATTATAGTATTTTCACATGAACTAACTTTTCTTTAGAATTTAGCCCAGTCTACTAGCACTTAGTTTTAAGCATGAAAGTACCCAGTTATCAACCTATAGCTTTTTCGAAAAATAGAATGCTTTCAGTCTCAGTATTATATTGCATTCTCAGATGTTATCAGTATTGAGCTATCCAGTATTTCAGCTGCATTCATTGCTTTATATTCAGTTGGGAGTAGGCTTAGCACCGAGCGGACCAAGGATGAAGGCTCAGCTATCAGGTTAGGCTGAGACCTTTAGTAGAAGTCCCTAAGTCCCAGAACTACGGCACCATCGTAGGTATAAAAGGGGTCAGCTGTCAGATTAGGCTTGGCACCCTTGTCCCTTGTGGATATCAGTTTAGTGGATCCACGTTCGATTTGTTTGTACCCTTGGCAAGGTACGAACACCCTCCCAGCCAGGGTTACAGGTTAGTCCCATAGTTAGCTTAGCTTGGGGTATGTTGGTTAATAGTAGCTCCCACAGTTCAGATTCATTATTTCATGACTTTGTATTTAGTTATTCAGTTCAATATTATATAGTTACGTGTTTATATACGTGTTCATTATATCAACTTATATCTTTTAGTTTGCATTCAGTACAATACATATTAGTATTTTCAGCATGCTCAGTAGATGAAACTTCCCCAAGGATTTACTCTAAACATGACTCATGATTTTCAGCTCAGTGGCACTATATCATGATTTACAGACATACTCCATCTTTTCAGTCTATGGATCCCCAAATTACAATTTTACTTATCTTAAAGTGTCATGAACTCACAGTTAAAGTTCAGAAACATGGTTTACCCCCTTTTTAGTAAAAGAGCTTATGTTCCACAGTTTTACTTATACACTCTCAGATGTTTATACTTAGTCCAGTTTTTATCCATGATTTCAGTATACACGTATTTTCTCATGATTTAAAGTTAGTGCATTATCTCACATGCTCAGTACATTCAAAGTACTGACTGCATACCTTCCTTGTGCTGTATCATTTTATGATGTAGGTTTCAGTGCTAGCTCCCAGGATCATGATCAGACAGATCACAACTTCCAGTCAACAGAGGATGAGTTTTCCTTATTCGAGAACTCCAGTCAGTTAGTAGTCACTGTAGTCATTTTTAGTTCTTGTATATTGATTAGAGGTAGTTGGGGGTCATGTCTTGACTAACTATAGTCAGTGTTAATAGAGGCTTCATAGACAGTTAGACAAACAATCAGTCAGTCAGTTGTATTAGTTTTCAAATGCTTTGTATCTTAGTTCATGAAAGTTCATTTTGGTATGATATATTTTTTTCAAGAGTTCAATACATATTTAAGCTTCCATATTATCTTTCATTCTATATCTCAGTATTATGCCAGGCCATGGGTTAGCTTGGGGTCATTTTTGACTCTAAGCACCGTGTTATGTCCAGGGTGTAGGCTCGGGGCATGACAAACTTGGTATCAGAGAATAGTGTTCAAGTGTCCTAGGGTATCTGTAAAGCTGTGTCTAGTAGAGTCTTGCTTATGAGTGTGTTGTGCACCACACTTATAATCAGTAGGCTATAGGGCATTTAGGAAATATTTCCCTTCTTTCATACTCCAGGTCATGCAATAGAGTTGTTCCTTAAGGAACTTATGCAGATTCATGTGTTAACCTAATTCCTCCAGCCATGCCTTATCTTCAAGGTGGTGGAAACAGTAAAGTTCAGATTCCTATCAGTGTGATGCTCTCAGATAGATCCATCAGAAATTTAATAGACTGCACAAGGGCTTGAGAGGAGCCCACTAGTGCATTAAGTCTACTGATTCAAAAGCATGTCCCAGTTTCCACTCATGCCGTTGAGCCTACAATAGGATGTACTATCAGACCCTCTTCCAGAAACTTTACTATGAATGGCACCTTAGCAAAAAATATGGTTTTCTAAGTGCTTGGTAGTATAGTCACATAACAGTTAGTGTGAATTGAGATGTTATAGGCCATAATTAGCAGAATGACCCCAGAACTAGATGTATGAATTTGGAAGTATAGTAGCTATAGGATGAGGATGGTGATGGTTTTTTTTATGAAATTGACCTAGTAGGCTTCACGTAGTGTATGTAGAGAATTAAGTTGCTTAATGTTCAATGAGTATGGTGGTGCAGGTAAGATGTATGTATGACCCCTAGAGGAATTGGTAAATTATGACTAAGTCATGAGATAAAGAAGAGAGCCTTAAGCATTAGAAATGTAGATGTGTACCCAGGGTGGTATGTGGTTGCATGATATTCAGGAGATTATAGACAAACGATGTTGAGTCCCTTAGAGTGGTTTTAATTTAGTTGATTTGGGTGGATGTGAACTTAGAGATGTGGTGTTAGTAGACGAATAAGCAATGGTCAGATTGGTAAGTGTTAGAAAAAGTGGTTATATACGCCAGTAAGAGTATGAGTCGTCTAGTGATAGCCTTAAGGGTAAAGGGGAAACTAAGAGATGCCTCAGAAGGGGACCTAACAAGGGTTTAGCATCTTCAGTTATAGCCTATCAGAGAGACTTTTGCGTCCAAGAATACAGTGATACCCCAACCTTACAAGAGTTAATTGATTTTGGCCTAGATGAGAGAGAGACCGACAGACTTAGAAGGGTGACGTTTGAGCTAAGGGGGAGATGATAGAATGAAGAATCAAGTCAAGTCTTGCAACTCAACTAGTATAGAATTCTAGATAGAGCTATGATGGGATATCGATCCATTCTTATTCCAGCGGATTTCTTAGAACTTCAGTCAAGATGACACTATACTCAGACTTGTTTGTGCCATATTCATGACTAAGTTCATGCACTCCTTATAGATTCATGTCCATGCTCAGCTCCTTGAACAAATAAAAATTGCTCCAGATAGTGATTCCAATTTTACTCTATGATTCTATGAATTCCAGCCTTATGACATGAGACTCGGTATATATGTAAACTCATGTCTCACAGTATGCTCAATTCAATGTACTCAGTTCAGTCCTCAAGATATGCCTTAATGTCTAACAAGATCATGCTACATCATGTATATGCTCAGGCCATATTTCTTGGACAGTTCATGCTTATGATTTCCTTAGTCTAACCATGATTCCTATGTCCAGAATGTGAGATACTCAGGCCTTTGAACTTGACTTCTCAGACCTCACCTTGAATGGCTAGATCACGCTAAGTATAAGTCATGACCGATCAATATTCTTTCATTGTGATGCTCATGCTCCCACTCTATCTCTTCAGTGATCTTGTCTTATGTTGTCATAGGTGTTAGTTGAGGGAGATAAGTAGTAGCCTAGATGGGGAGTACTAGATTTTCCTCTCTTTTTGGTGTTCCTTTGTAGAAGTTCTTGCAGTTACAGTTTCTAGATATGCTAGGGAAGAGGAGATGATTCTCAGGTAGTGTCAGCTACAAAGAATCCATAAGATAATCATAGTAATAGGCTTGAATGTCATGATGAAATACATGTGAGCCTTTACTTTGTGCGACTGGTGACCCATTGATTAGAGTTCAAGGTTAGTTGATTTTGTGATAAGAAGGAATATTATTCTTGGGAGATAACTCCAAATTCATGATATTTAGTCAAGATAGGTTTGAACATGGTGAAAGCAGGTAGTTAGGCTCAGACCTTAGCATCCATATGTGCATTGATGAGAATTTTAGTTGCAAATGGTAAGTGTGGTATTCAGAGAAGTTGGTGTTGTTAAAAAGGGTATTCCTAAGCTAAAAGCTATCAACCCTATTGGTTAAGGCAAGAATAGTCTTGTTCTTACTCCCTGCCCAGGATGCTCATACCATATGTCCAATAGCTTCAGATAGAAAGATAGTAGACTTCTCATATCAGACCTGCCAGTAATCATTCCTGAGGCTAGAAGGCCCTACGTTCAGTTCAGTCCATGCTAGTAAGTTCAGTCTAGAAGAGAATAGTTTTCTCGTACAGTTACTCCTCTCAGTTTTATGTTCCTTTCAGTTATTGTGATTTCTAAGAGTGCATTCGTTCTTTATAAGTTTCGGCTAAATCCCTACTCCCACTCTAGACCAGTCATCATGTTGGATATTCAGTTTCATGTACCATTAGTTGTTCTCATGCCCTCAGTATGCATACATGCCCATGAATTCAGCTCAGTTTATATTTCAATCAGAAATAAGTTTTTCATGTTAGTACTTCAGCTTTTAAAACTCAGTTGGTGGGATTGCATCTCTTTCCTGACCATCTCAGCTTAGTAAGACTTCATTCGAGGATGAATGATCCCAAGGGGGAGATATGAAGAGTTAGGTGGTCTAGTACCCACCAAATTAAGGGTCTTTGAATCTTCTTTCCAACTCCACTGATCGTGCATTAATACGAGTCCGGAGTAAGAAGTTATCAATGTTTTACAAAAATGTGTCTGTCTGTCAAACTGACAGACATAAACCACGAGAGGAATCCACGTCTCGTGGATCAAACCACAGACCATGGATTGCACTCATGGAAATCAGTCCTGCAAATTGATTTTTCACCTGAAAACCATGAGGGGGTTCCACGGGTCATGGAATGATCCACGGGTCATGAAACCAACTCGTGGAAACAGTCCAGAAGCCTGAAAAGTGGTCGGAGAACCACGACTTCCATCCACGGACCGTGGTTCATTCCATGGGCCGTGGTTCATGTCCGTGGAACCTGACAACGAGTTTTTTCAGCAGTTTTACTTAGTTTTCTCAGTGGTATTTTAGACTTTTCTCACCTTTATTTTTAATCCTAAACTAAGTCATTTTAGGCCTATTTGGAGAGGTTTTATCCGTACTTAGTCTTTCCTCTCCTCATTCCATTGATTCAAGTTTCAAGAAAAGAAAAGAACACTGTCTTTCAAGCTAAAGACCTAGGGTTCATCCTCAATATCAAAACCTCCATGTTTCGTTGAAGATTCTCCAGTAAACAGGTATGTGGGTATTCAATGAGGATCTCCTTTCACCCTCATGCCCAAAGTTCAGATTTTAGTTATGATTTTTACAAGTTATGATTCTTGGGTTCTTACCCAAATAAGTGTTTTACTCTGAATTCGATCTCTTGAGGATCCTACATGACAACTATTCTTGTTAGAATGATTTCTACATGAATTCCTGCAATTAGATTTCAAAATCCTAGATTCTTGAAGAAGCGAATTATAGCCTGGTTTTACCCAACTATGCATATTTTTATAGAACTGAATTCCTCATAATACTATATGTTCCCTGTATATGTTTAAGTGATATTGCATGAAGTTTATGGATATTTTTCTTAAATCCCTAGAATTTAGATGAAACAGACTTAGCCTGGATTTACAGCACCTTCTGCATAAATTATATTTCTTTTCAAGAACTTAGCATGAAATTGTAGTATTTTCACATGAACTAACTTTTATTTAGAATTTAGCCCAGTCTACTAGCACTTAGTTTTAAGCATGAAAGTACCCAGTTATCAACCTATAGCTTTTCAGAAAAAATAGAATGCTTTTAGTCTCAGTATTATATTGCATTCTCAGATGTTATCAGTATTGAGCTATCCAGTATTTTAGCTGCATTCATTGCCTTATATTCAGTTGAGAGTAGGCTTAGCACCGATAGGACCAAGGGATGAAGGCTCAACTATCAAGTTAGGCTGAGACCTTTAGTAGAAGTCCTTAAGTCCCAGAACTACGACACCTCCATAGGTATAAAAGGGGTCAGCTGTCAGATTAGGCTGGGCACCCTTTTCCCTTGTGGACATCAATTTAGTGGATCCACGTCAGATTTGTTTGTACCCTTGGCAAGGTATGAACACCCTCCCAGCCAGGGTTACAACTTAGTCCCATAGTTAGCTCAGCTTGGGGTATGTCGGTTAACAGTAGCTCCCACAGATTCATTATTTCATGACTTTGTATTTAGTTATTCAGTTCAATATTATACAGTTACGTGTTTATATACTTTGGTCATTATATCAACTTATATCTTTTAGTTTGCATTTAGTACAATATATCAGTATTTTTAGCATGCTCAGTAGAAGAAACTTCCCTAAGGATTTACTTTAAACATGACTTTTGGCATGACTCATGATTTTTAGCTCAGTGGCATTATTTCATGATTTACATACATACTTCATCTTTTCAGTCTATGGATACCCAAATAACAGTGTTACATTTCTTAAAGTGACATGATCTCATAGTTACAGTTCGGCAATATGATTTACGCCCTTTTTGGTAAAAAAGCTTATGGTCCACAGTTTGACTTATGCACTCTCATATGTTTATACTTAGTCCAGTTTTTAGCCATGCTTTCAGTGTATACGTATTTTCTCATGATTTAAAGTTAGTGCATTATCTCACATGCTCAGTACATCAAAGTATTGACCGCATACCTTCCTTGTGCTGCATCATTTTATGATGTAGGTTTCAGTGCTAGCTCCCAGGATCATGGTCAGACAGATCACAGCTTCCAGTCAGCAGAGGATGAGTTCTCCTTATTTGGGAACTCCAGTCAGTTAGTAGTCACAATAGTCATTTTTAGTTCTTGTATATTGATTAGAGGTAGTTGGAGGTCATGTCCAGACTAACTATAGTCAGTGTTAATAGAGGCTTCATAGACAGTTAGACAGACAATAGGTCAGTCAGTTGTATTAGTTTTCAAATGCTTTGTATCTCAGTTTATGAAAGTTCATTTTGGTATGATATATTTTTTTCAAGAGTTCAGTACATATTTCAGCTTCTGCATTATCTTTCAGTCTGTATCTCAGTAGTATGCCAGGCCATGGGTTAGCTTGGAGTCACTTGTGACTCTAAGCACCGTGTTACGTCCAGGGTGTAGGCTCGGGGCGTGACAGTAACAGCCCAGAAAATAGAAATTTTTAGTAGAATCAACACATCCCTTTCCCCGATTATCGTTATTAACATCATAAGTCCTGCCATGGTCTTAAACAACACCCCAAGACCATTCCCGGCAATACACATATCAAAACTTAGGATCAAATATCACCAAATAAAAATTGAATTACATAAGAAAATTGTTCACAATAGCACATTCCCGCTACCATGCACGAATAACCCCTGGTTCTCATGGTTCCTAATCAAGTCCCGACTTTCCTGAAACCGAAGCTTCCCACAGTCATAAGTCCTGCCCCCTCACCATCTTAACAAATGACGAGTCTCTTTTTTAAAATGACATGAAGTTTGCAAATCAAAATACATAACAGTTCATTACAAACCCAAGTACACCACTTTCAAGCTATGACTCTCTTCAGACCCAAACATTCACAAGCAGGCAATCAATTACACACCAACAGTTTCAGCCACACAAGCATTGTAACACACAAAATCTCAAGTTTCAATCTATAATGATTCACACCATATATACTATTCTCTATTTGGCCATGGATGATTGTTAATCACTCATCCATGCCTTACCACAACCTCTCAGGCCAGATACCAATTGGAACCTTCACGATTCCCACTCCTCTTGCTCGTTTCATTGAAATCGAAATCCAAGGACACCCTTCACTTTGTTGAGATACCAATTAGAATCAAGAGATACCAATTAGACTCAACCCATACAAGCAAGTAAATGAACCGCATGAAAAGGAATGAAAGAAGAGAGATGTTTCCTAGAATGCTTCATAGCTTCCTAAAGATTAGATGTGGACGTCAACACACCAATCCGTAGGACTCTATTTGAAATTTTGCTCTTGTACGAGGAGACCATTAACCTAGGCTCTGATACCAACTATCACGACTCAACTATCGGGCCGTGCGGGAGCCTACTCTAAGAACCTAGATAGACAAACCCTTACCACCCGATCCAATAGGTAAAATGCAGAAAACGGGTATTACAGTAAATAACCTTATTTTTATACATGAAACAATTACAATTTAATGCGGAAAAACCTATTTTTTAAAATACAAACATCCTCCTTAGGATCTAGTCTAAGCCGATAGAAGAGCTTCTACAGGAGAGAAACAAAAATGTAAGAGGATACAACTTCCACCGTGTAAACAAGAGTAGAAGCTGTTGAAGATCACCATCATCCTGTACCTATGAAACATCACCGACCCTGCAACCAGACTATACCCAAAAAGGTATAGCAAGAGTAGAATCAGTACAAACACATGTATTGGCAGGCATCATCGATCGATCCGAATCAATTCCATACCATTATATAAGAAATCAAGGGAAATGCACATTTAATTACAATACTCAACCTTTCAACATCCACCTTATAAAAACCCAATACCAACCCAAACCTATCTGTCCCTTCCGCTGCCAACTCCACCCCTATGAGACGTTATGCTCCAACTCGTAGGACATTCCCAAGTCACCTTAATCTTTAGACTTCCCTAGACACCTAGATTTCCAAGTCACACTTGACACCTAGACTTCCAAGTCACACTTGACACTTAGACTTCCCAAGTCACACTTGTCCTTTAGACCTCCCAGACACCTTGACACCTAGACTTCCCAATCACACTTGTCATTACCCAACATCTATGCCTATGCCCAGAGCAAACCCCACTACCTAGTGACATAGACCACACCTCTTGTACTGCCACTCACTCATTCAACACCACCCTAATGACCCTTAGTCCATACTCAACAAGTAACAACAACCAACATTAAGGCCAGACCACAAGTCTCTTCCTTAACCTATGAACCACATGTAACTAATTAACAATCAAGGACAAGTCAGTGACCATAAACATATGTCTTATCCATACAACCCAAACCCATCAAGGATCCCTAGGACACCACCTATGTTTTCAACATACAAATCCTGGTCTACATTAAGACCAACCTCATATTTTAATGTACACATCTGGACTCTCATGGACCATATGCATAAATCTCAATTCAAGAATACAACCCGATCCACTCATGGAACCATTAAAAGAATACAATCAATGCAAGTACATCAAACCCGTACCAGGCATAGTACCCGAGCCAACCATTATGAATTCCCGTACCAGGCATGGTACCTGAGCCAACTAAATAGTATCTTGTACCAGGTGTTGTACCTGAGCCAACCAATATGTAACTTGTACCAGGCGTGGTATCCGAGCCAACTGAATGTCACACCAAATCCAATCAATCAACAAACCATGAACAAAAGCATACTTGTAAGCCAATCAGCAATAAAACAAGTTCATTTTACAAGACCGATAACTGGATAAGTAAACATTCATAACCTCATTCCCTAAGCATGCAAACTCACACAATACTAAGCGATAATAAATGAACACATATTGCATATTGGGAAATCCATAACCATCACCTACCCCAACCCCGGGTACGTAGACTCAACCCTGAGATCCTGTTTGAAGACCAAATTCCCATTCACCCCCTTAGACATATACTAGCAATTTCATCAAGTCGGACATCCCCCTTTTTAGACAACACAATACAGAGGAGACAACCCCTAACATTGGTACTTAAACCATCATTAATCACTCTACCGCTATTAGCAAAATATTTTTGAAACTCCCTCTACTAGACATCTCATTAACCAAAGCGTTTCCGGTTCCCTGAACCTTCCCGACACCCTACTCCCTGAATTCTATCACCATACAATGCATAATGATCATAAATAACCCAGAATATAACAACACATTATCCCAACTCAACTATTTTCTAATTCAAATAGTCCAACCACAACAATCCTCCAGACTCCATGCCCGAAGGCCTAATCATGAGCTCTCTTTTCCGTCTATACAATAATATAGAAATGGAAATAGGTCAATCTACTAAATGGAAAGAACCTAGCCTACCTGGATGCTTCAGTGAAGGCATTCCCTGATGATTGACAAGCCTAAATCCGTGGTTTTGCATCCTTTTAGCCAGAATCCCTTCTCCATATAGCTCCCAAGCCTTGGAGCAGCTTTAGAGGGTTTTTGGAGTAACCTTCGTATCCTTTCCAACTGAGGAGGAGAAGTTCTTTTATTAATTTGCGTTACTGAGCTAATGCCTCCTGTCATCCCGCTATAGCAGACAATGGTCCGCTACAATGGTAGAATACCGCTGTAGCAGAGTGACGTCAGCCTGGAAAGATTCCAAAAATTGTAAATTTTCTGTCACTTCAACTCCACTTAATTCAAAACATATTTTTAATTGCTCCTAGAATTTGCAATATCGCGATTTCTAAAATAACAACGGATCTAATCATTACAGTTTCTCTCACTTGTGATGCACTAAAATAAACTCTAATAGCATAGTGGAATTAATATCTATTGTCTTTGTGAAATTCTTTACCAAGCTGAAATAACCTGAAAAACTTAGTACAAACTGAGTAATGCCAGCAACAAGTGTAACCATGAACAAGTTGCTAATACTTCAGTTTCTATTTGACATTATCATGAAGAATACTTTCAAGCAGAGAGAATAATTATCGATGATCCTATGAAAATATCTCATGAACTATCATAGGCATAACACATGTTGGCACAAAGTTATTGTCTTCAGTTAAAAAAATAAAATAAATATATATAATTATTTTCAGGGAAAGGATATGAATTAGGGGCAGGAGGGAGCGAGTAACTCACATAGCCTAAATTGAGAATAAAAATTTGCAAGCACTACATAGAAGATGTTATGCAAAGTCTTGCTAAAAATTACTACTTGAGATAGGGTTCAAAGACCAAGCATCAATTAGATGATTTACTATACTAAAAAGTAACTTGAGTAATGGCTGAGTACTGTGAGAAACTGATATATGTCTCATAGTTCTACTAAACTACAACGAGTACTATGAACTAAACCAAACAGAATGTTGTAGTGTATAGTAATTCACTTCGACAACATTAAGTACAGTAAAAGGCAGAACTTACATACCATTATTGTCCCTTTGCTAATGGGAAGATGTATAAACAGTGATAAGTGCATAAGTTTTTAGGGTTATCATCTTTTGTGAATGAGGTGATATAGAAATTATACAAAAAAACTGAAATTCCATTCACATCAAATTTAAGCATTCAAATTTGAGGCTAAAAGTATGCATAGAAACTAAAATTGAAAATTTGTTGTGGATAAATATGGAGGTTGTGATGGGAATTTATGTTATTGAATACCTAGAAAAGATCATACCTTAATGGTGGATCCTCAAGGTAGACGCCATCGACTACAACAACACTTATTTGCCTTTACATGTAAAAGGTGTTAGAAAGAAAATGCCATCTACAGAGGATAATCGAGATAGATAGGTGGAACTGAAAGAAACTATAAAGAAAATTTGTGAGATGGGTTGTAACTGGAAAATGGTTATAGCAGAGACGAATTGGGAGAAGGGTTTTAGTGCTGCCAAAGAACGATAGGGAAAGAGGACCCACGCACAGAATTTGGGAAAATTAAAGATTTTGGGAAAAGAGACGCGAGCACTGTAGTTATGTACTATAATTCGGGAGACTCTGTTATTGCTGCAGTTTAAAATCTCTGCAAATAAAATCAAATTATGACGGTTGGACTAACCTATGCAATTTGACCAAATTTGTAGAGGTTACTATAACCTCTTCAATATAACTGTCACAAATTGACCCTTTTTTGTAGTGAGCGTGACACTCTAATCACTATAGCGGTCTCGCTACAACAAAAAACCCACCGTTGCAGCGGTGCCTCAATATACAGAATCTCGGTAAAACTGTATGAAGTATTATTTCACAAGACACATATCATTTTAAGACACCACAAAACAAACTAGATGGGTAAACCACTATAAAAACCTGCTACAAACTCATTCGTAGTCTCAAAATTCTCTATGGAGGTCTAGTTCACTGGATCACCCCCTAACGGAATACAACACATCACAACAATGCTCAAATCATCATGATTACACAAAAGTTTCTGCTTTAAACCTCCTCATCTTTGAGTTTTATCAGCTTAATTTTACTATGGCGACTCTAACAATGGTACTATGGTCCTAACCACCCCATAACAATGAATAGATCATTACATCAGATGCCAATTAAACCATCGTTCATCCTCAAATGGACAAGAAGAGAAACAAGGGAAGAAATACTTGCCTCTGTGAAAAGCTGGGGATACTTGCTATGCATGTCTGATTTGGTCTCTCAAATTGCCTCCTCAACAAGATGATTCTTCCACTGGACCTTCACAGATGCAGTCTTTTTGGATCTCAGCTTATGGACCTCTATATCTAATATAGCTATATGCTCCACTTTATAAGGCAAATTCTCATCAAACAAGACCAAATCTCAGCGAATGATATAAGTACTGTCACCATGATACTATTTTAACATCGAAACATGAAATACTGGGTTAACTCTGACAAACCTAGAGGCAAAGCCAATTCATAGGCTACCTCCCCCCCACGTCTTAGGATCTCAAATGGATCAATGTATCTCGAACTAAGCTTACCTCACTTTCCAAACCTCATCACACCCTTCATGGGTGAAACCTTGTGGAAAAGTTGCTCTCCTCCTATGAATTTGTCATGACCCAAATGGCCGTGAGTGGCACTCGCACCCACACTAACCCGTCGATGGGAGAACCAATAAACCAGAAGGTTACCCTTGTACTTAGCCAATCTTAGAAGGGATAAAATAAAAACCAACATTATTTAAATCATAATGAAGTCAAACTAATATAATTAAATGCGGAAATAATTCAACTAAATAAAACATCCCCCAAGAACTGAAAGTCATTGTACAAGAACTCTAGTCATAAATAATGTCTAAGATATCCGGAAGTAACTAAAAACTGTAAAGAGTTCCATCGTCCAGAGGAAGGATAATAACTCAAGGAGAATCCACGACATCTTATGAAGTAGTGCCTACCCTTGAATCGAAGTGCCAATTGCCTAGCCTAGATGAGGTTGCATCTTAGTCTCTAGAATACGATCTGCACTGAATAAAAGAAGAGTACAGGGTAGTATCAGTACAAATTACTATGTACTGGTAGGTATCATAGGCCGACTCAGTTTAGAAAATGTATATAATCAAGCCAAATAACAAGTAAAAGGCACTTCAACACTTAGCATGTAATTCATTCAACAGATAGTCATCTCAAGTCAAGCCAACAACAGTAATATCAAGTTCACGTAAGTCACTGAATAGCATCACAAGAATGTAAAATAGTTCACTTTTCGTAGTCACAACACATGTATTCTATGTCCATTTATCTCTCATCAATGCCATCATTTCCTCTGGTCTCATCTCAATACATAATACCATCTCACCACAACTGACCACGAACAAATACAACAATAAAATAGAGTGTACACACATGCTAAGAGTCTTATTTTTGCCCTCTAGCCATGACCTGCAGGAGACACACCAGGGTCCATGTACTCGTCAGACCATTTCTCATCGGTGCAATATCAATCCATACTGGCATGGTACCCGATCCCATAATAAGTGACAATGTCAACACACCTATGTTTCTCAGACCTATATCTCATGATATACACAGTGCGCTAAATCATACTTACATCATTTTAAATTCATAACTCAATTCATGTGTACTAGCTTATTCATCTAAGCACAACACGAAAACACTCATCATTCAATCATGTCCAAAGACCAATCACAAGTCAAATAATTCAATCATATACATGTACTAAAACAAGTCTAAACTCTAATTTAAAATCGTAAGCTACCTTAAGGGAAGAATTACCACCCGCAAGCTACTTCACAATTACCTTGCCTTTCCTTAACACTTCAAATTGTTCAAGATCTATAAACAATATATACAAGAGGAAAGCACACAAAAACTAGCAACAAATAGAAGACAAGGAGAATGCAAGTATGCTATGCTAGCCACAACAGATATATCACAGAACACAGGTGAAAGAGTAGAGAACGCACCTGGATCCTTGCAATAATAATATATATACAGAGAGTTTAACGAACATGGAGGTATACCGGTAACCTAAAATAAAAGGGAAAGAAGGACAAGCAACTAACATAATTATGCTAACAATACAACTCATAAAATAAGAATGATCGAAAAGGCAACCTCACAAGTACTACCATAGGAAAGAATAAGCTAATCCACCAATGATCAGAAAGGAAACTAATAAGTAACAAAATAAGAGAGAGTAAGCTAATGTACATACAGTCCCTACGGGCGCTTATACACCCGAGGAACACATACAAGTGAAAACAAACCCTCTGGCATCCCATACTATCATAGTGTACAATCAATAAATAGCAAACAAGGATGGAACCGTACACATAATGAATGATATGATGTGATATTTTAAAACTAGGTGTGCCAGTAGTATCGTGTGTACCTCCTCCGGTGCATGTAGGCCTGCAAGTAGGATCCATGGAAGGATTCCCCCGTATACCTCTACTACATTGTATACCCCTCCTCCAACACTCGCATCTCATAGCCTCTGGTCTAGATCGGCAAGGTCCATGAAGGTCTCTGCGGCCACATAAAAAATCTCAAAATCCCAAAGTGAGTGCCTAGAGTCTATCCGAGTCTAAAATTAGTAAATCTTGGAATCTCAATATGAGTGCCCGGCGTCTATCCTATTCTAAAATTAGTAAATTTCACAGTCTCAGTACTCGTGCCTGGAGTCTATTCGGGTGTAAAATCAGCAAAAAAATATGTCTTGCACTGGGCTTGACCGAGTCTAGTATCGCCTCAAAATCAGTGTGAAAACCATCATATAATCTCTTTTATCTCAAGAAAATCCATAAAACTAGTTAAAATATGCTTATAACCATTTATAACAGAAAAAGGGCCCTCGAGGCCATGCAAGGTTAAGAAAACTGGTGATAGTTAGGCCCGCAGCCATAACAGTAGTAATTAAATGCAGAAAATTCTTTGCATGATAATGATATGCCCAAACACAATCAATAGCTCAACATCTCACAATCAACCTACCGGCCCTGCACAAGCTCAATCCTCTCTACAACATAACTAACCAGCTCACAGTTGTGAACCAATGTCCGGGACTCACAGACATTTCCCACTTATCCCACCATTTATGGTCCAAAGTCATCTACAAAGGCCACACAGGGCCGCAAGGGTAATATTACAAAAAACTAGTTTAAATACTAAAGCCAACGTAAGAAATAAGATGGATAGAAGAAAACGGACAAGGTCTGGGATGCCAACCTAGTAAACCCAACCCAAGGATGCTAAATAATACATTTATATTCTATATATGCAAACTCTAAGGTAGGTAAGCCGTAACCTACCTAACGTCCGACGACAAGCTATAGGGAAGGCATCGTCCAAGACTGAGCTACTCTGAGAAGTCCCAAATAGCAAAGAAACTATCAAAATAATACTCTACTCGTTGATACAAAACTAATGGTACCCATAATGCTAATAATTTAGTCAGGTCAAAATCCGGGTGAAAAGTGGGTCTGTGGGCCCCGTAACTTGAAATTGGAAAAAAAAATTGCCACAATGTTCCCAACATCGCCAGGAACACATGCTCAAAATTTGAGCAGAAATTGAGCAACAGAAGGGCTCCAAAACAACCCTTAGAACCCCAAGAACAAGAAGGGAGTTAAAGGAAGAATTAACGAAATTAAAAGGTTAGAACTTACGAATTGAGGGCGAGAAATTGATCACGAACAAGACTTGATAACCATAACACTTTATAATGAGCTCCCACAGAAAATAAAGCTTGAGCTCAAGAGGAAAAATAGAGAAAATGAGTTTGAGGAATGATTTAGAATGAAAGAGGAGAAGATGGCATGTATAGGCTGCTAAATGCTAGCCCAGGCGCACGCAACCATCTACGGCCAGGTGCATGCGCACGCAAAGGGAAGGTAGAGGCCAGTCCAGGCGGCATGTCAGCGCGCACGCGGGCTTGCACCTCGCGTGCGGGCATGCGGACACTGTCTGCCTTCTGTACGGGTGATGGGAAAGGAGAAGAGGCCCGACTGGCCTTCTGAGCGCACGCAGCCGCCCATGCATGGGTGGTGGCCTGGATGGTGCCATACCAATAACCAACAACCAGCAATAAGGCACAATATAAAATATTCTCGATGGACCCTCAGGGAAACATTCGGGGTTTCGTGAACGAAAACAAACTACGCTACTCTACTAAAAATGGCATTTCAGACTCTATGGAATCGATGAAATTCCCAACAGAGGTCGATTTAATGAAAAATGGCCCCACGCCTGAAACCAACCTTTGGCCAACTTTTCAAAAACGAAACCCCATGGCCCAAAATGAGTTCAGAAGCCTCCAGACGCGAACCAAAGGTCCCTCTAGCCCAAAATCAACATTCCGTAGACAACAACGCTGAAAAAATTCTCATCCGAGGCCGTCTTCTCCGTATATTGACCAAAGTCAACCAGCCAACTCCAACTAGCCTAAAATCTCAGAAAGTGACATAAAACCAAATCGAAAGTTCCTAGGCCTCAGACAAGGGTCTAACTAGACCAAAGTCCACACTCTGGAGCTAACAGAACCCTCAAAATTCAATTCTGAGTACACTTCTAAGAATGTTGACTGAAGTCAATGATTTCCTAAGTTAATGCTCTAAAACAGGAAAATGGTCATAAGACCTAACTAATGGCCCGGGCACCAAACCACCAATCCCAGCAAGCCATAAATGACATGGGGCCGCTACAGGCAAGCTCTAGTAGTACAAAGAAGGCAAAAATGCAAACATGACCAGAAGGGTCATTACATCATCCACTACTAAAAAAGGACTTTTGTCCATGAAAGTCAAGAAAAGGAAACACCTGAAGGCTCAATAACAGAGGATACTAAGCTCGCATCCCGCTCTCAATCTCCCAGGTAGCATCCTCAACCCGACGGCATTCCACAGAGCTAAACCAAGGGAAACTACTAACACCTAAACTCCTTACTAGCCAAACTAGACCACAACCTTTAACTCACAAAGCTCCAAAGGTCTATCAACTGAACTGAACCTCAAGAAACTCAACCAGAATGCACTGGCATAACACATATACCAAGAGAACTAATGTGGTCATCACACAAAACTAGTAACTAGGTTCACTCAGAAAGCCACCACCTACCCCTCTAGCTCATGAATCCTTTGATCCACAAAACCCTCCTGTCTATCGTGAATCATCTTCACCTTAACCATGAAGTCTCACACCGATAAAATACTCAAGCTACCTTTAAAAGATCAACTAACCCATCGGAGGTCTATAGCTCCCTCTATACTTAACCTCAGATAAGGTCACCTTAAAACACGAACTTTACCCAAGTGATCGAGATGCGAGGGGAAAACTTTTGTTTAACATTTCCGAAAAGACCACCTATTTGTTCATTTACCGGGTTCAGCACGAAATCATAAATAAGATCTACCAAGGATCTCTCTCCCTCAAATACAAATGTCAAGAAAGGGATTCCTTGGATAAGTGGAAAAATGCTCAAAAAATCCTTTCATTTCTCTTTGAAGGCCTTTGTCCTACTTACAGTATCAGTCCTCCAGCCTATACTTGTGTTTTTATTAACCAAGAACACATGCACTTTGTTAGAGAAAAAAGGTTATTCAATGCACTAGTGCAACTAAAGGTGAGCAACCTCTTCTGAACCGGAACAAGAAAGAGCTCATAACCACTACTTGTGAAAAGCTCTCCTCAACTTAAGGCGCACCTACTCTTACTATAAGTCTAGTCTCTTTTAGGTCCAGTTTCGATTAGGTCCAGTTTCGATCTCTAACTAACTTACTTAATAGGCCAGGCCGAAAGAGAGATATTCAGAAAGCCCGATTTCCTGTCTTAAGAACCTGCCTCAAAAGAGAAAAGAAGATCGGACTAAAAGAGATCTCACTTTTGACGATTGAACTTGACTTTTATATCCAGATTGGAACTGGACTTAAATGTCTTTGGATCCTTCTTAGGGCCGGCTTTCACTTTCATATCAGGAACATGATTCAGCTCAGATCCAAATAAATAGAATCTGAGATTCTCTCATTTCTTTGTCTTTTCTTTCATATTCTATTTCTTCATTCCAGATTTCTCCATTCCTTCCTATATGCCTTTCTTGAACCCGTCTAAGTGACTAGCTTCAAGTTTATCTATCTACGCCATAAAAAGAGATCGACGTTCCCCATAAAAGAAAACATTCATGCTTAGACGAACTTCTCGATGCACAATCGGGGCTGGCTTTTCTGATTGCAACAATCGCTCTATTCCCTTGAGTAAGGAAGCCTGCAAAAGTAATATCAATCAAAGCCGTAGGTGGGTATTCAAATAAAGGGGAGAACCTTGCTATCATGAAAATGCCAGCTGTTACCATAGTAGCTACATGAATCAAAGCAAATACTGGAGTGGGACCCTCCATAGCATCAGGTGACCAAGTATGAGATCCTATCTGTGCAGATTTCCCAACAGCACCAATAAAAAGTAAAATATGCTATAGTCCATGAGCCTCAGACACCCAAAATACCATCCCGTAGCATACCCTCGAGGACTAGAGTAGTTTGCTCCAATTGACTATCAACTAGCGAATGGACACCTGCACTAAGATCAACCTCGATACCCAAACTCATCGGAACCAACCATCGGAACTCAACTGCAGCTGGCACATCAAGGTCGGGAATGACATGGATGAACACCTTATGTCGAAGGACAATCTCCCAACTGTAGACCCAAAACTAACCTCGTTGAACTTTGCCAAGTCTTAACCGACTAAAAATGAGTGAACTAGAGCAACCTACCCAAGGAGACCCAAACAACACCAGATCTCTATAAGGAGTGTGGTAAGCCTACCACGAAGTCCATAGCTATCAACTAAACTCTAAATTTTAGGAATACCGCTGCTACTCTGAATCTTTAAAATAACATTTGGATTTATGGTTGCCTTAAAAATCTCGCCACTCAGAAAGAAGTCCATCATGCTGCGAATATCGAGGCAAACCAACCTGTAGGCCAAGGAAAGGATACCTGGAGTCCAAGGTCACCGCCTAGACATTAAAAAGCTCATGCTCTCTCAACTCACCATCCTATGGATCAAAAAATCCACCCTACTGTACCAGTACACAACCCACCAACTATGAAAGTATCTAAACACACCAACACTTCTGGCCCACCACTGGTAGAGCCTAATCATTGCTGGAATCCTATGCAAATGGATAGCCTCCCAGAAAATCACTGAATCAACCCCTAACTCTTGGAACACAAAGGCGACCATCAACTCTCAAAGTACCATCAGAATCTAAAGTATCCCTACTGGCCTCACCTCTCACAACCTGATCACGAATATCACACAACCACTGATCCTCGAACTGACACTGCTGGATTTGATCAACCAGAGAAGAACGGATCTCAACACTAGCAAGAATCCCACTGGTATTTGACAAATCAAGCCTAACAAAATGGTTAGCCCAGGACTGGATGTCCAAGGCCAACGACAGCTCCGAAACTAGGAAGAGGAGCTAAGGTGTCCATGCTTACTACCTCCTGGCTCAAGGATGTCGCGACCGAAGAGAACCTTTCACTGATAACCTAAAGTAACCTGCTAGCCCATGACTCTGAAACCCAACTCCAAATACCGCTCAAGCTTCTGTCGAATCCTTGAGTAGACTCATATGTGGCTGATGAATATTATAGAAACTGAATCCAACTAGGCTATGGATACACGGCTCGCCCAATCCGTAAATGCTGCTGAGGCTGCGTCAACCAAAGGACATAACAAGGAAAATCATAATAGATGCAAAAAGTCCCAAAAATGGTCCTGGGAATGCCCACCACCTCAATCTTTACTAGAGGGAGCCCAATCTTGAATTCACCCTGGGAAAATATCAGTGCACTTTGTAGTTTGGTTGAATGAGTCATCAACGTACAGAACCCAAAGCATACTCGCACTCGTCACCTTAGCCAATTGCCAGCAATCCATACCTATAAGCAATGAGTCATCTCCCTCCTTTTGCAAACCAAATGGAACCCCCTCCAGAGATATACTAGACCTGATAACCTCTTTCCTAGAAGATCTTAGAGCATTTCCCTTAGCTGTTACTCCTCCGCTGGCAACACTCGATAAGGCGGGGAAAAGAATAGGCCGAGTGCCCAACTCAACCACAATACTAAAGTCCAAACTCGACTAGAATGGAAACCGAGGAAAATAGTGAAAACAACCCAGATACCTACTTACCACCCAAACTGATCAAGTAAAGAGGGTCGACTCTAACCTCCCAATTAACAAGCAAAACCACTTGATGCCCACTTACTTGTCAAACATCGCTTTTCTAGAGATAAAACAACTTTCCCTGGCACATAGCTGATAAGTCAGTAATCTACCAACTTATTGAGCCTATATCTATGAACTATTACTATGTTTTGAATCGATTTAGAGGTTCTTATGACCTTTATTAATGTCTATGTAGGTACTTTTACTAAAAGATGAAAAACAAGGATATGGACCCAAAAAGAGATAAAAAAGAGCTAAGTGTGAAGAGTCGAGAAAAGCTGGAGAATCTGCCATAGGATGCGGTAGCTGTGCGACATGCACAAGCTGAAGTGCGATTCACACTTCCTCCATATGAAGCTGCAAAGATGACTGAAGATTCTATTAAGGAGTGCGGTTGCCATGCGACGTGCACACCCGGTGGTGCAAAATGCACGACCTTCTCACAAACCTCATTCATGCGGTTGAAGTAACTGGTCAATTTGAAGCAGGTGTGCGACGTGCGAATCGCACGTCACGTTGTACACCACCCAGAGGGCAATTTTGTCCTAATTTTATGAGACAATTTGGGAATATATAAAAGTAAATTTTAGGCTTATTTTGTATATACAAAATTTTTGCAGAGAATTTTAGATAGAGAACTTGGAGATATTTTTGACTTGAAAACAATTTTTCCATCTCCATTGAGAGAGGATTTTTCAATCCAATCTTTTGGTTAACAAATTGTGCGCCTAATTTGACTTTAGAACTTGAGAATCAACTATAATGGATGGGAATTTGATTTACCCAGTTTGTATATCTTCTCCCCCTTCTATGAGTGGCTAATTTCTCTTTTCTATGGGTGTATTGATGATGGGTGCTTAGCTAATGGGTGTGGGTGTTGTTAATTCACTTTTATAATTGTTTATCTGATATGGGTCTTGTGATTTCACAATGTTTTAATCTAAAAATTTATGGTTGCAAACATGAATTTACCTTACTTGGCTATGTAATTGCTCGGGAGAGAATTTCGTAGTTATGGATATGAAATTGCTAGTGAGTACTTGAGAATCCATGTAGATTGGAGGCTAGACATAGCTCCAATTGTGAAATCTCCAATTTAAGGGTCTGAGCTAGAAATAGGATGACCTCCACAAAAAAATGTTGGTTGGTTGTTTAGCACACCGAATGATGTTCTAACCGAAATCATTGGATATGTGGATGCTGATCGAGAGATAGCATTCCACACTTATAACCAACGCTACCTATGTCAATAGGTGAAAATTGAAGTGAATTAGTAATTACCCTATCCTATAGCTAATGCCCCATCGGAGATGCACCCCTAGTCATCTAGTCCTTATTAGTACACCCATCTTGACTTTATAGCTTTTTATTGAATTGAGTTAGGAGTGCCAACTTACCCAATTCCCCTCATTTTATTGCTTTGGTTTTGTTGAACAACTACTCTCGCTTTGAAATTGCTTCGCACAATCTTTCACTAGCTAGATCAGGTCCCTTGGGTACGACCGCGACATTCGTTGGGAGTTTATAAATTTTGTTTTGACTATGCGATCACCGTGGCCTTCTAATTGGAGAGCACAATTTGAGCGTTCATAAAAAATGGCACCGTTGTCGGGGACTTGAGTATTAGCTAGTTTTTTATTGCTGTTGTGAAGTCAACTTGAGAGTATTTGTTTTCTTTTACTTCAATTTGTTGTTTGTGTGGTGATTAAGCAGGCCAACAATGGATGAAGCTGATGACAATGAGAGAATTGACCGCTTAGACAATGCCAACGCTGATGAGCCTATGATGCACGGAGGTAGAGGTGCAATCCGCCTACCCCCCATGGTGGGAAATGCTGTGTTCCACGTGAAAAGCACCATGCTCCACCTGATTCAGATGAAGGGCTTATTTGGTGGGGCTGCCCATGAAGATGCCAACCGGCATATTCGAAATTTCATTGAAATTTCCAATCGTTCATCTTTCAACATATTTCCCAAGAGTCCATCCGATTGCGCCTCATCCCTTTCTCCTTGATAGGGGAAGCCACCACGCGGTTGGAAGAATTATCGGATGACTCTATCACATCTTGGACCGAGTTGGTTGAGGCATTTACCTCGAGATTCTTTCCTCCATCTCGAATGATGAAGTTAAGAGATGAGATTACCAACTTTAGGCAGCTCCCGGACGAGCCTCTTCATGAAGTTTGGCTACGATTCAAAAAGAAGCTTCTACTATGCCCAGACCATGAGTTGTCAGACAATGTGTTGCTCCAAAGCTTTTACCGATCATTGAAATCTATGAACAAATCGGTGGCTGATAATCTTGGAGGTGGTACCTTCATGTACTTGGAGTTTCCCATAGCCTCAACTTTGTTGGAGCGAATGACGAAAACCAATTAAGCTTGGCATATAAGAGAAGCGAATGTGCCAACTTCGGGAATGCCCTCAACAATTCTAACAAATGAAATGAGAAAGAAGGATAAGGAGCAAGATGAAGCTTTGGCAAAATGATGACACAAATTGATTTGATGGCCAATCATGTGATGGGAGCTGGTGTTAAGAAGGTGAATGCAGTGAGTACACCGGAGATTAAGGTGAATGATGTGGAGCTTATGACTGAGGTTGATGGTAAGCTATGCTTTGTGTCGGCTGGTTCTCACCCCGAGTATTATCGCCCGCAGGAGAAGAATCAAGGTTAGATTAGAGACAAAGAGAGGGATGGAAATTGGTGTGATCGAGACAAGGATGGTGATCGCTTCAATCACCGTAGTTCTATTCCTTACGTCCCCCCAAACAAATTTGATTATCTCTACCAACCGGGCACTAGCAATCCCAACCAATCCAAGTTAGAAGACATGTTGTCCTTTGTTCTTAAGAATGTGGACACCATAAATTTGGGAGTAAGTGAACTAAAGAGTGAGGTCTCAACACTTCACCAAACTGTGAGCTCCCATAGTGCCTCGATCAAGCATCTTGAGGCCCAAATAACCCACTTGACAAGCCAAATGAACCCACAGATGAAGGGAACATTACCTAGCGATACTATCAACAATCCAAAAAATGAATGAGGATTGAGGTAGTATTGTCGTGCCGCGATGTTAAATCAAGCGCTGCTTGGGAGGCAACCCAAGTTTCTTTCTTTGTTTTTTGGTTATTGTTTGTTATTTTTGATATTTTATAGGGAATACATGGAATAGAGAACTCAAGAATGGAAAGCAAGGCATAAAGGTGCCATGCAGTGGACTGTGCAGACCGCACAAGCAATTGTGTGTGTCGCACAGATAATAGCACACAAAAATAGATGGCCTGGAGAAGATTTGAATTTTTTTTGGAGGTGACGTGCGCTGGGCCATGCGAACCTCACGAGCCCAAGTGCACGTCGCACCTCCAACGCACGATGACACAGATACCTGGGCAAACTCAAGGGTAAAACAGGGGGCTTATGCGGTACGCCATGCAGTTCGCACCTTGATTGGTGCGAATCGCATGTTGCGGCACACGAAAGGTAATTTTGAGTTTTAAATTGACCTAACCCATTGACCGACCCGACCTGGAGATGACCCGACCAACTCTTCTTTTTTTTTCTTTTAAAACCGCCTCTTCTTTTCTTTTTCCACCATCTTTCTCCACAACTCTCAAACTTCTCTCCCAAAATCCTCTCTAAATCCCTCAAACTCCCACAAAAATCTTCTCCTCTTCTCACTCAATCTTCTCCACCAATTCTCCACCAATGCTGCTGTCATTCTCAAGGAGGTCTTATGGGTCACCATTGTTGGAAGTTCAAAAAGCTTTGATTTTTGCTCTTCCCTTCACTATATTCACTTGTGGTAAGTTCCCCAACATTAAATAGTGGTTTTTATAATGGTTAGAAACTCATATTGTGAAGCATGCTTAGTAGATTGGCCATGTTGATTTTGGGTGAGATCCAAAAATTTTGGGTTCTCATTTTTGAATTGTAATGATGAATTCTCATAGTGTCAACTTGGTAGATTGTAAATCTTGACTATGCATGTTGATTGGTAGTAATGTTTAGCCTTAATATCTATGATGGGGTGAAGTATGAATAACCCACTTGTGACTAGTGCTTGATTTGGCCCGTTCTTAAGGGCAAGTCATCATTAGTCATGAGGTTTTGATTGATAATTGATAATTGAGGTTAAATGTTGCTGATTGTAAGCCCATGATCTTTGTTGAAAATCTAGTTGGGTTATATGATCTTGTGCGGGGGGAAAGTTAATTGTTGATATGCTTATTGGTGCCCATTTATGCAAGGAAGGCTTGATGTTCCGAATGATAGATGGGGTAACATCCATCTTAAGGGAAGTTGTTGAGTCCTTTCTTGTTGGGTTTGTGTTAATGGAAATTCGGGGAAGTCTGAGTACCCAGAAGTTATGGTCATGAATCCCCTAGTCCCCCTTTGTTATTGTGAAATTGGTTGTGTGTGGTGCTAAGTGCCGAAGCACCTCTTGCTCTATGGATCATATGCGTAGCTTACAAGAACACAAGGAACCAAAAATTTCAATTGTGCCTTTGTGCGTTTCACATACGATACATAGATCTTGACGTGCAGGTCGCACAAGGCATAACGCCAAGTTGAAAAGAAAGTGCTGAACGCTGACTTATGGGGCAAAGCTTGATGCGACACACACTTCTGATGGTGAGGATCACACCAGCGTCACACTTCAATGGAAAATTTTTCTGAAGGTTCTATTGGCTTGTGCAACCACACATGTGACATGCACTCTTCCTAGTGCATTTCGCATGTGGTCTGCAAAAGACAACAGTTACCTACTTTATTTTTCTAATCCATTGCATTCCACCCTTTATAGATTTTATTTGTGTTTTTAGCTCACAATCTGTGGATGCAGACTATGTATTCTAGCAGGAGGAACCCTGGAAATCAAGCAAGGTAAAGATCAGCCGCATATGAAACAAGGCTCCGCTTTGGGGTAGAGGGCATGAAAACCTACTACATCCGGGATAAAAACAAAACTTTTAATGTGGAGCATAGCTTTAATCTAGGAGAAGTTGGTGACGAGTTACCCAATATGCACCACCAGTTTGCTACTAGAGGGTGGCAGCCATTTTAAGATATACCCGGGGGATACTATGAAGAAATAGTCCGCGAATACTTTGCGGCTTACCAAGCCATACAGGATTCCAAAGGCTATGAAGGCCGCAAAGACAAATTCCCTAATCTAGATGCTATCACTATCAGAAGCAAGAAAGTGTCTATCACCCCCGCTTCAATCAATGCTATATATTGGGGATACCCAATCGACCCTGCACCAGCCCTGATGGCTAGAATTACTGCTGAGTTCAAGCCATATCAAGAGACTTCTCACACTATTGCTCTAGGCACCCCTATGTGGTCCACTATGGGAGGCGATATACCGAGGAGATCTTTGGTATTTGAGGTGTAGCTTTGATATGATCTAGTGTGCAACCGTATTTTCCCCTCTCAGAATGACCAAAAGATAACTCAAGAGGGTGTTATCCTAATTGAGGCTATCATGACATGGGAGCATATAAACTTTGGAGAGGTGGATGCAATGGTAATCCAGAGGAAAGATCATCATGGAAATGACTCCTTCCCTTACCCGGTCCTGATCACCAAGTTGTGTGCTAAAGTGGATGTTCCTATTCTTCTTTCTAACAAGTTCACTCATGCCATCGGGGTCATTGATCTTGACAAAAATACAGACAAAGATTCCCCAAGATTTAAGAAGCAAAGAACTGAACAGATGAGTGAGCTGGACAGGTATGAGCCAGGTGCTAGTGTTGGTGCTTCATCTCCCTCTCGGACCACTTCCGAGGCACGACAACATGTTACCACACCCTCTATGACCAAGAGTGGGCTGCAAGATATGGTGGACAAAATGCATAATCACGAGAAGTAGCTGGCCTACTTAGCCGCAAAACTGCCCAGAATTATCAAGAATGCAGTTAAGGGGGTGGTGGAAAGCTTGAACACATTGTGTGAGCGGGTTGACATCATGGAGGGGGAAATCTCAAAACTTCAAAAGGACGTTGACAAGGCCAACGGCAAAGGCCTGGTAGAGCATGATGATTTGAATACATTGCCTCCACCTCGAAAGATTCTCGGTCCCTTGGATAGTCTATTTGCCGCCTATGCGGATGAGGAGCTGCCCGACCATGATGACCAAGATCTGGATGATGAGGAGAACCTCGAGCTTCAAAAAGTTCTTCACGACTCCACATTTTTTGCGGACTCTCGTAGGGGTGGTGCTGGACCAAGTGGCAAAAATGTTGAAGCAGAGGCGGCTGCTGATGATGGCAATGATGAGGATTAAGTACTCCAGGGAGTTCTACTCCCTTTCCCATTGCACTATGAGCATTGAGGGCAATTCTCCTTTTATGGGGAAGGGGTGGCTTTACTTGCTTTCATGTCGCCCGTGAGTGGGTTTGAGATAATTTATTGCCCTTGTCGGGCCTAGTTGACTATTTGCTTAGTTTTATTTGGCCCTTGTCAGGCACATTTTGGATAATTGATTATGATGCTATTATTTTTCTTTTCTTTAGATTATGTTTTCGTTTTACTTTGTGCTTAATTGTGCCCTCGCCAGGCTTGATGTTTGTATTGATTGTGTACCGGGTTGGTCTTACATGCCCTATTATTCCACTACCCGTGCCTTGAAAATGCGCTAAATGCCTACGCCGAGGTTTGTTCTTGAATGATTCAAGAGCGCAAATTTTTTGACTATCGCCTTGTTCATAGTAGTGTAGAAATAAACTCCGAGGTTTTTTTTAATACTACGGTTCTTTCCCAAGTAGCAAAAGTTTTGATTATTTTCTTTTTCTTTATTTTATTTTTGTGTGTCGAACCGGGTTGGTGTTTCCCTATGATAGATTGAGAGGCGACTTTCTTAAGGGAAAATTTCAAGTTTTAGTGTAGAATTGAGTCCGTAAGTGCTTGTCTCAAAATGGGCCCACCGAAATTTTTTCCATGGCAATCTATTCTGAAAATGAAAGCAAAAGGGAAATGATTTTTTTAGGAAAAACATTCTCTTGTAATGACTTGCACACTCTCGTTTTGTCTTGATTGAATCACAAACGAGTGTGTAATGAACTCGGAATAGCTTGTCAAAAGTTATTTAGCCCAATTGATTGTGGGACTAATGGATAAAGTCTTGTGGAATGATGCGTTATGTGGTGAGGCTTTATCTTGATTCTTGTGCATAAGTGTCATCTAGAACTTTCCCCGAATGTGATTCAAGGCAAAATTCTAGGTGTAACCAAGCTTTGAAAATGACCTTAGGTCCTTTGTGATAGCCACGTCACCCAAATGACCTCCCAATGACATCAAATCCTAGTGAACCCCTTTGAGCTTGTGGCCTTTCTTTGACACCTTTGTAACACCTTGACCTTTTTGGAACCTCTATTTTGGCACCCATCCTCCCTAATTTCTTGAAAATGAAATATAGTCTAAAAGCCTAAGTTTTGGGGGGGGGGGGGAAACAAAAGATAACATAGGCAAATTCCTAAGTTTGGGGGTGCATGTGATCAAATGAGGAGATGAAAAGAAATGCACTTTAAGTGCAAGGTAGCACCTTAATTCAAGAATTGAAAATTGAAATTGCTCCAAAAGATCAATCCAATGAGCAAAGTGAGAAGCAAAATAGGTGCTACCAAGTGAAAGTGATGTAAGGTGTGAATGCTCATGAGTTAAAAAGGAGAAATCTTGGGTTGTGCGAGGGAGCAATCAGGTGAAGTTGAAATCGAAAATGGTGAGCGATGTTGAAATAAAAACAAAGAGCATTAGGGAGGTGTAGTAACTTGAACCAAATGATATCCTCACCTTAGCCCTAGCCAACATCGTAACCCGTAAGTCAGTGGTGATTCCGAGCTTGGGTACCCTACATTAGTGACGATTTACATAAAGGGCACACCTATGGTTCGACGCGCATGCACTTGAACTTCCTTGAGAGAGTGAGAGTCTTCTTGGTTCTCCTATAATCCCATATTTTGTGAATTGAATGATTGTGAGTGGGATTCTCTCTTGTGGTGAGTGGCATCATGCACTCGAATTGAAGCATGAGTCTCTATTTCAATTGAGGAGAATGAATGAGACAAGTTGTATGGCAAATCTTGAGGCAAATCTTGAAGGTCCATGCCAATGACTTGAGAAGCTTAAATGTCCTGTTTAAAATGACAAAAATTCCCTTGAGTTTTGAATGAGATATGATGTCCTTTGAAAAAAAAAAGATTTTGAAATGAGCAATTGCCTAGAGTGTGTGGTGATTCAAATTGAGATAAGCATATTAGTTGAGTCTTTTGCTTGAGTCTTTTGTTTGTTTCTTCTTCTTTATCTTTTAGTGTAGAGTAATTTTTGAGCCTTAGCATAATTCATTCCTTGCCTTGTGAGTATCTTGCTTGAGGACAAGCAATAGTTCAAGTTTGGGGGTTTGAAAAGTCAGTAATCTACCAACTTATTGAGCCTATATCCATGAACTATTGCTATGTGTTGAATCGATTTAGAGGTTCTTATGATATTTATTGATGTCTATGCAGGTACTTTTGCTAAAAGATGAAAAACAAGGATATGGACCCAATACAGCTAAAAAGGAGCTAAGTGTGAAGAGTTGAGAAAAGATGGAGAATCTGCAATAAGATGTGGTGGCTGTGCGACACGCATAAGCCGAAGTGCAATTCGCACTTTCTCCGCATGAAGCTGCAAAGATGACCAAATATTCTGTTAAGGAGTGCAGGTTCCATGAGACGAGCACACCCCGTGGTGCAAAATGCACCACCTTCGCACAAAGCTCATTCATGCGGTTGAAGTCACTGGTCAATCTGAAGCAGGTGTGCGACGCGCACACTGCGATGTGCAAACTGTACGTCGCGTCGCACACCACCCAGAGGGCAATTTTGTCCTAATTTTATGTGATGATTTAGGAACATATAAAAGTCAATTTTAGGCTTATTTTGTATATACAAAATTTTTGCAGAGAATTTCAGATAGATAACTTGGAGATATTTTTGACTTGAAAACAATTTCTCCATCTCCATTGAGAGAGGGTTTTTCAATCCAATCTTTTGGTTAACAAATTATGTGCCTAAGTTGACTCTAGAACTTGAGAATCAACTACAATGGATGGAAATTTGATTTACCCAGTTGGTATATCTTCTCCCTCTTCTACGAGTGGCTAATATTTCTTATCTAGGGGTATATTGATGATGGGTGCTTAGCTAATGGGTGTGGGTGTTGTTAATTCACTTTTATAATTGTTTATCTGATATGGGTCTTGTGATTTCACCATGTTTTAATCTAAAAATTTATGGTTGCAAACATGAATTTACCTTACTTGGATATGTAATTGCTCGGGAGAGAATTTCGTAGTTGTGGATGTGAAATTGCTAGTGGGTACTTGGGAATCCATGTAGATTGGAGGCTAGACATAGCTGCAATTGCGGAATCTCCCATTTAAGGGTCCGAGCTAGAAATATGATGATGTCCCCAAGCAAATGTTGGTTGGTTGTTTAGCACACCGAATGATGTTCTAACCGAAATCATCGGATATGTGGATGCTTATCAAGAGATAGCATTCCACACTTATAACCAACGCTACCTATGTCAATAGGTGAAAATTGAAGTGAATTAGTAATTACCCTATCCTATAGCTAATGCCCCATCGGAGATGCACCCCTAGTCATCTAGTCCTTATTAGTACACCCATCTTGACTTTATAGCTTTTTATTGAATTGAGTTAGGAGTGCCAACTTACCCAATTCCCCTCATTTTATTGCTTTGGTTTTGTTGAACAACTACTCTCGCTTTGAAATCGCTTCGCACAATCTTTCACTAGCTAGATCAGGTCCCTTGGGTACGACCCCGACATTCGTTGGGAGTTTATAAATTTTGTTTTGACTACGGGATCACCGTTTCCTTCTAATTGGAGAGCACGATTAGAGCGTTCATCAAAAGCTACTGATACCGCACCATACCAACTGTAAGATTCCAAGAGTATGCTAGATAACGGCCTTGGCAATAACCACCCAAGACCTCTAGAAGTTAATATACTCAAACCAACTCTCAAATCACAACGAAAATAAGAAATTAAGCTAACAAGGCCTATCCACGAGTCATAACCCCATGTAGTCACTTCCCACAGTCGACACACCCCATCCACTACTAAGAGAATCCTTATACAAAGTAGTCACACACATAAGCACTACAAACTCAAATAATACATCCAGATGAGAAACAGGCAGACAAATATATATACATATGAAAAAGGGTAAACCCCCAAATCAAGAAATACCAGAACTAGCTGATGATAACAAAGACCGTACCTATAACAACGATATCTGGAACCTCCACTTCTGGCCTTCCTAGAGGGGCCTCAAATAGTCTTTGCCTATATCTAGACTGAGTAGTCGATGCTGAAAGCTTGATCATCCCGCATTGGGGACACTCTCTATAAGTATGGCCAATCACTCCATAACCATAGCAACCCAGAGATATCCTGCTCTGACACACAATGCAAGTCAATTTAGGATGGTTACCTACATTGCCTGGTTGAAGGTCACCTTTAATCACCTGGGGACCACCCCTACTACCCTGCACACCACCTCTAGCCGGTGGCACTGGAGCCCTGGGATATAAAGCCTGCTGACTGGAATGTGTGATCATGGGCCAATCCCTAGCAAAGTTCCCAAACTCACCGCACTGGAAGCAACCTCTACCAGATAAAGTCCGACGTGAAGATCTTGCTGAGCCTGACTGACCACCATGACCTACATACCTAGAAGGCAAATGTCCAAAAGCCTGACCTTTACCATGTCTGCTCTGCCCAACATCCCAAGTACAACCACCTTCTAAATCCTGCGGAGCCACCGAATCTGGCATGATAGACAGAAAGCAATGAAACCGATCTCTACCAGAGAACCCCCTACCTCGAGACTGAGAACCACAAAAATGACCCTAACAGCGATGCCTCTTACCAACGCCTCCATATGCCTCGCGACATAACCCTTCTATAGCCCAAGCAGGATCAACCACCTGAAGAAAGGTAGTCCCAATCGTCACTAAGTGCTCTGTTGCTAAACAAAGTTGTGAAATCAATCCTCCAACAAAACCCTGTACTCTCTAAAACTCGGTAGGCACAGTCCTAGCAATGCGCCTAGTCACCTCGTGAAGCCTTTCCTTATACTCCAAAACTGACATAGGACCTTGTTGGAGACCTGAAACCTCAAACCTAGCTGAAGCACTGCTCGAACAACCGGATACTGCCCCTACCTGTGACACACTCTCCGGAAGACTCGGAGTCCTAGCCATGGTGTCCTGATGAACTGGGGTACCCATAAATCCCACTAGAGATTGGGCTGGCCCAAACCCCCTAGATGATGTGGTATGCTCTCAATCTAAAACCCTGGCGCTAATGGAAGCACTCTAGTAACAGGCACAGAAGTCTCACCGCCACCCGCTGTCGTACTCGTCCTAGGTATCTGAGAAGGAATGGAACAATAGAGTTTAGAAATTGATAGAGTCAAGAACGCACGATAAGGAGCCAAGAATAGGGAACTTTTCCTAATAATGCCCTGTAGCCTCCCGCAATAGGACACATATGTCATCATACCGATCCACGAAAAACTACTAGACATTTGCTCTTGTTTCAATGACACGGGTGAACCTAGGCTCTGATACCAAGCTGTCACGACCCAATTTCTCAGATCATGATAGCACTTATAACCCCCTGTATGTGAACTAACCCCCATAGACTAGAACAATTAGTAATGGGCTACTACCTAAGAGGGCACACATAAGAGGAATAATAAGTGGAAGAAGATAAAGAAAGCAAGCGGAAGGAAAGCAACCAGAATATACATAAATAGAAACTACACCATCCCATGAACTGGTATCTAAAGTACATAAGCCACTACTAGACTTACAGAGTACTAGAGAGCGCAAAAGAAGAATATACAACTGTCTCTGAATAAACAAAAGAGTAAGTAGTGCCAAAAGAAGAGATATGGTTAAGCCCCAGTCGCTAGGAGATCACCCTAGGTATTGGATGTCCAAAAGCACTGCACGAAGTATCCATGCGATCAACGGTGATAACTCACACTAGGATCTGCACCAGGAAGATGCAGAAGTGTAGTATGAGAACCAATTGCAAAGTAACATGTCCTCAGTAGGCATCATAGCTAGACTAAGCATATGTAAGATATAAAAGCAGTATAAAATAGATATGAAAGAAGTAGTAACAGAATCAAACAAAGGAAAGCACACGAAAACTAGCAACAAATAGAAGACAAGGAAAATGCAAGTATGCTATGCTAGCCACAGAAGATATATCTGTCACGCCCCGAGGTTACCCCTTAGACGTAACACGGGACTTGAGACCACAAGTTCCCCAAGCTAACCCTTGGTCATAGCATCCTCAAGCATAACATAAAGTAAGCGGAAACATAATAGATAAAGTCAGAATAACATAAATGGAGAGTCAAGTCAAATAGGAATACAAGATCCATACGAAGACTCAAATACTGTCTATGTCTGAAAAGCCTCTACTCATAACATAAAGAGTTACTAGGACAAGACCCTATCTAACTCGAAGTACGGAAATAAAAACTAGTACACACTAAGAACATAACTAGTCCTCGACCTAAGAGGACTCACCAACAGCTGACAGATAGAGTGGCCTGGAAGCTCTAGCCACGTGCTTGGGAAGGGACTCCTGAATTTGCATCATCAAAGGATGCAACGCAAGATATGCGTCAGTACTATAGGATGTACCAAGTATGCGAGATATGCATAAATAATACGAAAGCTTACTTAAAACATGATTGAAAACCGAGTTCATGCATAATTGAAGAAGTCATAAGTAAATATCATAGTTTGAGTAATAAGCATGAGTTCGTAGTCAAAACTTCAAAATAAGATATCATAAAGATTAGAAAACTTGAAATCATTCATACGGGAGTTTCTTATAACCGACAATAGACCATCTGAGCTACATGGAATCTGTCACGACCTAATTTCTCAGTCATGATGGCACCTACAACCCCCGGTAGGTGAACCAATCCCCGTAGCCCAGAACAATTAGTAATGGGCTACTATCTAACAAATAAGGGAACAAGACGAAGAGAATAGATAAAAGAAATATAAATATATACATATGTGGAAACTAAACCAAACCCCAAGACCTGGTATCATAGTATAGAGCCAAAACTACATACATGGAGTGCAAACGATCCAAACAATATATACAGATGTCTCTGAATGGTAATAGAGTACATGAAGCAAAAGATAAACTAAAGCTAAGCTCCGATCACCAAGAGCTCACCCTCAGTCTGAAGTAGTCCCCAGCAGATCTCCAAGCACGAATCACAGCGATGGCCCACGCTAGGATCTGCACCCAAAGATGCAGGGGGGTAGGGGTGAGCACCAAATACGAAGCACAAGGTACCCAGTAGGTATCATAGGCCGACTGGGCACATATAAGATAAAAGCGTAGTAATAGACAGAATAGAAGCAAGCAGTCACAGAAATCAACGAAAGGTACACAAGAACTAGCCCAGAGGGAAATCAACAGAACCACATGTGAGGCCAGTAAGCTGAATATACACACCATAGGCACAGATGAAAGTAAGAAATAACGCACCTGGGGTCCTTGCAATAACAGTGTATACATAATAAGTTTACGAAATGGACGGTATACCGGTAACCTCAAGTGTAAGAAGAAGAGAGAAACAGTAATGATAGGCATGCTCAAAGACATGAATCAAACTCAACTAATCATATCAATCTCAAATCTAGAAACTAACAGTCTAGCAGTAACTAATTTCATAATTAACCGTAACAGGGAACAATTCTACTAGTAAATAGCAAGAGTCTACCTACAGTCCCCCGGCCGCCCATACAACCGAGGAACACAAACAAGGGAAAACAAACCCTCCGGCATCCCATAGTACCGGAGCGTACAATCAACAAACAACAAACAAGGGTGAAACCTCAAACAATGAATGATATGATGCATGAAGATCTCAAGTGAAATGGTATCTCTATATGTACCTCCTCCGGTGCCGATCGGGCCCAGCAGGTAGGTTCCATGGAAGGACACTGCCCGTATACCTCTACTCCGCCAAATACCCTTCCTCCGACACACGCAGCCCGAAGCCCATAGCCCGGAAGGCAAGGTCCATGGAGGTCCCTGACCCCATACTAAAACTCAGTATCAACACATGTCACCCGGAAGCAAGTCTGATTTCAAGATAGAGACCCAGTCTCTAATATGCATGCCCAGACCCTGTCCAGGACTAAAATAGTAGGAAAATATCTCAAAAACCCCTCCAAGGGTACCCGGGCATAACCGGGTCTAAACAGTAGAAAGTCATCTCAGGTGCTCGGTCCGACCGAGGCTAAAAATCATCTCAAGTAACAAGAAAACTCAACTAGCACCCCGGCCCTGCCGAGTCTAGCGTTAATCGTAAAACTGATGATTTAAAACATAATTTTACTTTCTTGCCCAAGAATATTCACAAGTTAAATCAAACTATTTCCAAATTATTTCCATAAAAAATGGGCCCCCCGGGCCATGCAAGGTTTAGAAAATGGTGCCAGTAGACCCGAAGCCCAAACCGTAGTAAAACATGTATAAAACCTCTTTATATGCATGAAAATGGTATGATCAAACACAATAGCTGCCCAGAAGCTCACACAATCAACCTATCGACCCTGCACAGGCCCACAGCTACTCAGCAAGCATAACCAGCCTAGAAGGATAATTCTATGTCCGGGACTCGCGGACATTCCCAAAATCCCACCTTCTATGTTGCAGAGTCAACAAGGCCTCACAGGACCACAAGGGTAAATAAAATATATCGGCAAATACTACAAGCAACGGAGAAACAAAAAGAGGCGGACATGAATAAAGCGGTCGAGGTCTGTGGTACCAACCTAATAAACCAACCCAAGGATGCCCATTAATACAATTTTATCCTATATATGCGGAGTCTAGAGAAAATAAACCGTAACCTACCTGTCGTCCGATGATAAGCTGCTAGAACGACGATGTCCACGCTCGAACCGCTCCGAGAAACTCCGAAATAAAATCAAACTCGAAATTAGGCTTGAATAACTTGACGTAGATAATCGATTTTCTCTTTTTTTTTGAGATCAAATATACCATTTAAAAAATATTTTCCTACGAAATACTTCTTCCAGCGTGAATATGCCCATATTGCAGATGTTGTGAAATTGGCTTTGTATGGAAAATAAGTGAAGAAGATATTGCTTGTCAATATAAACATGACCAGCACTTCACCGACTAATATGAATGGTTCCAACATATTCCAATTCACTACTGGAAAGTGACCCATTTCAAGACAAATAATGCCACCCATTGATTACAATGCTGTGTCCACTCCCTCCACTTCCACATCGAGATGGAGGTGGCACCATAACATTAATATTAATCTCATTATGTATATACTTGGGTATTGCATAAATTCGTGGTAAAATAAATATAATTTTTGAATATACCATAATCATTAGAAAATTATTTCGAATAAAACCTACTATATTATAATAATAAATTTTAACATAACTAAATTTACTATCTCCGTTAAAATATTACAATGTACAAAACCCTATAAAATAAATACATATACAATTATGTCGTAACAAAAATATTTTTCATAAGCCTTTAAAATATTTTGAAAAGGTAATAATAATATAATTTTCTACCACATTCAACTTTCAAATAAAATATTTTCAAATACACGCGATGTTAATAAATTCTCACTGTTTCAGAACTGAAATGGCGTTTTAAAACGTGAAGTTGAGGCTTAAATCGAGTTTGACCCGACCCGGTTCGCAACCCGTTTTCTGCCAGACAGTCCGCGGTAAAATAGTCATAACCTTTTACTCCGATATCAGTTGGACGTGAGGTTTTGTGCGTTGGAAACTAGACTCGTAGACCTTCGATTTGGTATATTGGGGGACTTATAACTTTTTATATATTGAGAGAAAAGCTCCGAGACATTTTAACCAAAGTTCAGAAAATTTAATAAAGAACTTACGATAACTTTTGCCGACTTGCTTGACTTCAAAACTTATCATACAACCAAATAAATGGACCCGGCACCAAAATACTGGTCCCGACAAGCCTTAAGTGACTTAGGGCCGCTACAAACAAGCTCTAACGGTTCAAGGAAAACGTATACGTGGAAATAACCGGAAGGGTCATTACATCATCCACTACTAAAAAGGACTTTCGTCCTCGAAAGTCAAGGTCAAGGGGGTACTTGAAGGCTAAAATAGCTGCGGATACTGATCCCGCATATCTCTCTCGGTCTCCCAGGTAGCCTCCTCGACTGGACGGTGCCTCCACCGAACCTTAACAACCGGGATCTCTCGAGACCTCAATCTCCTGA
>QJPP01005378.1:0-27382 GCA_003996215.1 Jaltomata sinuosa | reverse complement strand
ATACCAGGTCTTGGGGTTTGGTTTAGTTTCCGCATATGTATATATATATATCCCTGTTATCTATCCTCTTCGTCTTGTTCCCTTATTTGTTAGATAGTAGCCCATTACTAACTGTCCTGGGCTATGGGGATTGGTTCACCTACCGGGGGTTGTAGGTGCCATCATGACCGAGAAATCGGGTTGTGACAATCGCGAATGCAATGGGGTCCCCGCGATCGCGAAGAACAAAGTTGTCTACAACTTAATGCAGCAACCAGCAAAACACCAAGTCCAAAAATCTTCCGATGGACCCTCGGGATTTAGCCAGAACCCTGTGAACACAAACCAACCATTCTACCCTACTAGAAACGGCTCGAAACGTCCAACAGAGATTGTTTTAATGAAAAGTGGGCCCCACGCCCAAAACCAACTCAAAACTCAAAACCCAAAAATGAGCCCAGAAGCATCGGGACCCGAACCAAAGGCCCCCTAGCCTAAAGTTGACATTCCAGAGCTAACGGCGTTGATAGAATTCCCATCCGAGGTTGTCTTATCCGAATGTTGACCAAAGTCAACCCTACCAGCCAAACTGACTCCAAACCACATAAAGCCATACAAAACCAAACTAAAAGCACTCAGACTCAGACTAATGGTCCCACTAGACCAAAATCCTCATTCCGGAGCCAATGGAAATGTCAAAATTTGATTCTGAGTGCGTTTATCAAGAATGTTGACCAAAGTCAAAGATTTTCCAACTTTAAGTTCTAAAACAGGGAAATGGTTATAACAACCTAACGAACAGCCCGGGCACCGAACCATCAGTCTTGGCAAGTTATAAATAACCCGTAGCCACTGAGGGAAAGCTCAAAACACAGAAAAAGCATAGAAAATGGAAAGCCAGTCCATTCAAACTCTAATACGAGAGACAAGAGCTTGTGGTCTAATTACCATGAGACACACGATCATAGGACTGGGACTGCTATCAACTTAAAGAAGAAGTTGCTAGCCTCCTGGGGGATGACCGTCTAAGAGAATTTTTGAGTGATCAAGCTAAGAACAACAATGAAAATAATGCAGAGGAAGATAAGCAACAAGGAAATCTTGGTCAGCCCTAGAAAATAATAAACGAAGGCGCTGGTAAAGGCAACCCCAAAGCAAGACAATAAGTAAGTTATTTTCCCTTCATTAAATATTCTAATCCTTCACCAATTTTTGTGATTCAAACTTCCATAGATAGCTGGATTGGAAACAACCTTCTACATAAAAAAAGGATCATCTCCTAGATAATGCCATTATGGATGCCGAAGAAGATTCAATGGCAAAGATTGCAGTGATGGCCGGAGTAGAAAACACTCTCGATGAATGGAAACCCTCAAATCCCTAAAATATGCTTGCTACACTCTTTTCCCTTCAACCATTTTTTTATCCCTAGAGGGTCTTTCTAGAATTTTTTTAATGAGGTAGAAACAAACACTTTTGGGATAGGGTTCAAACTTCTTTTTTCTTATTTTCAATCATGTAAAAGCCGAATGTCTCGAGACGGCTTTGAAAGTTCTGGTATAAATGAAATATATGGAAAGACACTATTCCAAAAGAATGTCTAACAATTTATTTAAGGAACCTAGAGTTCCGAAACATGGGGATCCAATCCCAAACCAGGGACTAGAGTCCCATAACAACAAAAATCAATCCCGTAACAGAGGACTCAAGGTCAAACTTCAAAGTCCCGAAAGTAAAACAAACACCAGGGACTAACTAAAGAACTAAAGGGTTTTTGTACAAACAGACTCGGGACTGTTGCCAGGAAAAATGATGAACCCACAGCTTCGCCAATAAAATGCAATAGAATCATTACCCAGAGAGATAAATTAAGATATGGTCATAAGGAAATCTCGGCATAATGTGAAGCTCATGAAAATATTTCGTAAGAGAGTCCAGAGTCAATAACAATCAAAGAGGACACACATCATTCTCAAAATATTACACTCTTAGTAAACTGGAGACTTCTGGACTTATAAGCTAAGTACTTAAGAAAGTAAGAGATCCCCCTCAATTCACTAGCAAAAACAAATATAAAGGACTCAAAATTCCTAGGTTAGATGATTAGGAATTATGCCCTGATAATAGGTGACTATGAGAGATGCACCAAAAATAAAAGAAAACCAAATAGGATGTTATCTTCGGTCATCACTCAAAAGAACCCAATACTCGTTAACTCAACCAGGATCTTCAAATCACCTTTTCATATAATTCCCTGAAAGAGTCATAAAAAATCGAGCCTTCACTTCTAGGGAAGTGCTCCCCATCATGCGTTGAAGTAAAAGAGTTCGAGCGCTCAAACATGAGAAATATCGAGCAATGTACAAGGAACTTAAGAAAAGAGCTAAGCAAAAGGCTACTCAACAACATAAGAAGAAGAAAAATATTGATCACAAGGTACCCATAAAGCATAAAAGTTCAATTAACAAAATACCAATAAAAGTTAATACATGTAAAATCTCAATAAGAGTAACATCTAAAATCTCGTGAAGGGCTACATACAACATTTCGAAGAATGATATATGTGAAAATATCCTAAGCGCATCGATATAAGTAACAAACAAACAAGGGGCCACCACACAAGGTAATAAGCTAGAGAATGCTTTTTGCTTTTCCTGTTCCCATTAGAGAAATGCTTTGCAGAAGGATGGCTTGAGAAAAAAAGACATGGTTAAGCATGAAAGCCTATAAGAAGCTTCTAGAAGGAGTTATTTGAGATTGAACAGAAGGCTCCAGAATCTCCCATCTTTCCCTGAAAGAGAAAATATAGACCGCTTATATCTCGAGAAAAAAGGCCTCCTGAACACAAAGGATATTGTGAATCACTGAGGCCTTTGGCTCGATAATCTAATTGAGCTCAATCAGAATACCGAGGCCCCTCATTAGCAGCTATTGCATCCAAATGCACATACAAGTATACACGATCGTACAAGTAATAAATGATGTATGTCCAGATATCATACCTACAGGAATTTAACGAATTGACATTCTAGTTTGAATTAGCTATTCCGTAGGTAACAAGCAACTGAAAGTGCTTTTTGTTTTAAAGTAAACTACTAACAAATGTAAACAAGTTGTGATTTGATGTTTTGGAGTTCAGATTAAAGAAAAGGTCTAGGGTTGTGGTATTTTAACAATCTAGTTGAGGTAGCCAATCATAGGTTAAATTTGATTTCCTAAGTTACTAGTTAAAGGTTGATTTTAGCTATATTAGCATTTTCCCAACAACTCTAAGCCTACTTGACTATTCCTAATTCCAATATTTTTATAATCATTAATCGATAGTGAAGTGCATATGATTTATCTTTTGTATTAACTAGGCAAGGTTAACATGTATATTCCTATCTACGTTAGCAAATCGTTCCCCTTTACCTATAAGGTTCACAACCAAGTCCTATATTCTCTTATTACATACATAAATTTCTTATTCTTAGTTCAATCTATGCACTACAGAAAGTGTTCGAAGGGTGATCAGTCAATCAAACAATAAAGATCAAGAGAAGATAATGGAAATTAAAATAAACTATATGATATTCAAACTTCAACGTTCATGTCCAACCACAACCCTAGATACAAAAAGGTTTAGCTACTCATGAATCTCTTTGGAAGAAGAGAATTCATGAATTTACAAGAAGATAACGGGAGTGGAATAAAAAAAAAAAAGACACCTTGTTCTTGAGCTTTGCCCTAGACTTTTGTTTCACAAAATCAGAATAATCCATTAAAAATGTGGGAGGGGGTATTTATAGAGTTTAGAAAGCCTTGGACCTTTAAAAACCCAATCACAATCAAACTAGAAAGATACTTCCCACACTTGAAAAGAAAGACAATGGCATAAGGAACAATCAAGATTCAGAGAGCAGTGCATTTCCGTGCCACTGCTGCAAAGAAAGGCAGTGGCGCAAGGAAGAAACAGATTTAGAGGCCAACTCTTTTTGCGTGACTCCTACAAAGCAACACAATGGTGCAAGGTAGCAATACTTTGGCCAATTTTTGATTCTTCCATGACACTTTGCGATGTTGATGCTTCTTGGTAGTTTTTGGTTTCTTCTTGCCTTTTTTTATATTATTTAATCTCTAAATCTATCAAGACACTTCTACATAATCAAAACACCAATATATGTGTAATTTATGACATTTAAGCTCAAGACGACATGATAAAGAGAAGAAATATGAGGCGAATAATAGAAAAATAACATGACTCTTAGCCTCATATCAACACCCCCACTTGAACACTTGCTTGTCCTCGAGTAAGCTATACACTCATGCCTTAGAATCTAACTAAAAACTACATCAACGAACAGGTCTAATAAAGCTAAGGCTACAACAACCATAGATAACAGATGAACAAGTTCTTATTACATATTCCTTATTCACAATTTCAACACATGACAACTACATCAAAACCTCCTAGCATCAAGAATAGACTCTATGATTTTAGCAAACTCATACAAGTTATCTAACCAAGAGATAAAACACTTTACCTATCTTTCATTAATCATGTGCCCTTACAATAAGAGAGTAACCCTTATTCACTCACAAGTGTACATAATATCACATAAATGGGAATACGAATAAGATTTCTCTCTTTCACAAAGAATTTCACATGCAACATATGATAAATGATAGAATTTCCCTTATTGTACTACTCTACTAATTTGGGAACATCAAATTTCAGATCAAGTAGAAATTTTAGGATTGTACTGTAGGCTAAGGGACGGTAGGAATTATTTTGGATGAAATAGTGACTACCTTCCCTAAGTACTTTTAATACATCACAATTTTTCAATCTTTTGATTAATCTTCCTCAATCAACTAACTCTTTATTCTACTTTTTTCACCCATATATTTTGTTATTATCCCATCTTTTAAGCAAGTTCACACACCATTAGCAAGGATCGATCAAATTACCACTTTTTCCTTTTTTTCCTTATTTCTTTCTTTCTACTCCCTACTAATAGCATATGAATTTTTTCTCTTCCACCCTTAGTTTTTCTACATGCTTCCAACTTTAACTATTTCCTTTTTCTACTCTTACTCCTTTTAAACTTCTCATTTTTAAATAAGTGCTTAGGAGTTTTAGATCAAATTCAAGGTCAATTAGAACAAAAAAGATTAAGCTTCTGATGTGGCTGCCAAAAGAATATGCTAAAGGCTCGACGGGGCTAACTAAGATCACTTGTGAGTAGGTAAAGAGAAGGATAATAATAGGATAATTAAAGAAATGCCTATATCATCTCCTAAACTCAATATTCCTCATTCCGCTTTGCAAATACACTGGGCAAGTTCTAGACATCAATAGTCATACATGAAATGTCATAAAATTCTAATACACATGGCACATATTTGACTCAAGATGGAGCTATATTGACCCTCAATCAAGCAAACAACAAGATTTATAATTTAAGCTAAAAATCATACAAGAGTCATGAAAATAAGCCAAGGCATCTCAAAAGAAGTCATTCACTTTTTTACAGCATACTTTTGAATTCAAAACTAAAACTTGCATAATTTGGTCAATTAAGCGCTTAACTTGAAAACCTAGCATTCAAATGGCCCTATTGACTCACTAATTCTTGATGACTAATTTCCTTCAAGACGGTCATCAACCATTGGAAAAATCCATTCTACCTAAAAACAAAAAAACTACTCCTAAAAATAAAAGTTTACTTGGTTCAAAGCCCCTCCAAAAAAAAAGAACCAAAAAGAAAGACCAAGGAGTGGGCAACTTATGCCTCTACTAAAGAACTAAAAAGCTAAAACCAATCTTATATAAAAAGTAGAAGAAAATCTTTTTGTGTTTTGAAGCTTTTTCTCAGTTTTTTTTATTTTTTCATCTACTTTAGCAAAAAACTCAAACAATATAGCATACATCACCCTTAACACATATATCAGAAGATATTTCACCTCACACTTAAAGTCATGTCTTATCCCCAAAGTAATAAATAAAATTAAAACTGGATTATACATACTCCATGAGGCCCTCTAGGGCCTCGCTAGCAGCATGTTTCTCTCAATTTTTCAATCAAGGGGGTGAATGACCCCACATTTAAGCTTCAGCCATGCTCCTTAGATTTCAAATTTGAGCACTCAAACTTTTCCAAGCTTGCACAAACAAAAACAAAAACAAGAAGTGACATTATAAAAATAAAAATAAAAATAAAATACTACACTAATTACAAATAGGGTTATCTCCCAATCAGTGCCTGAGTTAATATCACGACATGATGCATCTCTTAAAACAACTGAAGACTCTCTAAAATGCTTCCTTTCTTTGGGATTGAGCTTTCATTTATTCTTCACTCCTGGAGGCTCACCTCTTTTAATATTCACTCACTTTCTTATATCTATACCACTTTCTGGCTCGCGCTCAGGCCATTTAATCACTTGCTCATGATTTTGCAACAATTTGAGCAATTTCTCTTTCCACTCTTCAGACAAGTTAGCGGTGATATACAAGGATTAAACTTTAGCAGACTCACTCTCTTCCACCCCACACTTATTTTTGACCACCTCTACGATTATGCATACATCTTTATAGTGTAAGGGAGTGGAGAGTGTTTTGTACACTTTGAAGGACATCTCCTCATCATGCACCATCATCTTTATCTTTTATTCTCTCACATCTATAACTACTCCATCAGTGGCTAAGAGTGGCTGCCTCAATATGACTGAAACCCTGTTATCTGCCTCAAAATCAAGAATAATAAAATTGGTAGTAGTCATGAACTTACCAACCTTGATGAGCACATCTTCAATCACTCCATCTGGATTGATACAAGATCGATTAGCTAACTATAGAGTGATGGTGGTGGCGCAAGGCTATCAAAAATCTATTGTCTTGAACACAGATAGGGCATCAATTTTATACTTCCCCCAAATTACATAATGCATGCCCCAAATCACTTTGACAAACTTTTATAGGTACGGTGAAACTCCCAAGGTCCTTAAGCTTTTAAGGGATCTTGATCAAGACCCGTGAACTGCACTCCTCATTAAGTACCGCTTTTTCAAACTCTACTAAGAGCCTATTATTTGCCACTACCTCTATCAAGTACTTAGCATATTTTGGTACATCTCTTAGAGCATCAATCAATGAGATGTTTATGTGAAGATTCTTGCAAATATCAAGAAATTTCCTAAAGTTAGCATAATCTTTGATTTTCTATAACTTTTGTGGAATGGTGGTGGCAGTTTTTTAACCATAAGTTTAGGCTTCTCAACAACCTCTTTCTTTACTTCCTATCTTCCACACATTTTGGTGTTGGCTCTGGCTCAGGGACTAGCTCTGTAAGAGGGATCAACCTTTCTGGAAAGGAAGGTGGAAGCTTGTGATTCCTAAAAACTACCTTCCTTTTTTTGGGTTCTACTTTAGGCAGCTTTAGTCTGCTCCTGGTTGTGATTGCTATCATTTGTTTGGGATTATCTGGATCACTTGGAAATGCATCTGGAGGTCACACATGTTATGTAGTAGCAAACTACCCCATCTGATGATGTAGGTTAGTCATAGATTTTTTAGTCTCATTGTTGATCTATAATTGATCTTGTTGTTGTTGTTGTTGTTGCTGCTGCTAGACAATAAGTAACTTTAGTGTATGCTCTAAAGAACTACTCACCTATGGAGCTTGCTATGTATACTGCTATCTCTGGCCATTCTGATTTCCACCCCAATAAAAGTTTGGGTGGTTTCTATAACTTGGGTCATAGTTGTTATTCCCTTAATAACCTTGGTGATGATTCTGTTACCCTACATAGAAAATAGAATCAGGATTCAGTGGGCAGACTAAATAAGCATATTCTCTCCATACTTCTTACATGTTAAGGCAACTTGTTGTATTTTCTTTACTTGACCCTTGCTTGGAGATGAGAAACACTGCTTACTAATGTGTAAAGCTGACCAATATATACATTTGTGGCTGATAAATCATCTAACTCAAGTTTTCCTGGCATTTTTTTAGAAACAGTGAACATTATGCTAGGTTCCTGATAGTCTCTATGACCTGCAGACATTAAGTCGAGTGAAGCGTCAATCTCATCATAGCTGTTAGATAAGATTTTCTTTTGATCTATTGTATCTAATAGTGATTTCAAATCCGGCATCAACCCTTTAATAAAATTATGCCAATAATCTCCTTGGGATGTTGGTGATGTAGACAATATTGCAGATATCCCTTGTATCATTTCCAAGCTTGTGGAAGGGATTCACTATATTTTTGAACAAACTCTGATATCCTGCCTCTGAGTTATTTTGATCTTCTGGATGAGAAGAATCTATGTGAAACTTTTCATAAAAAACATCCCAAGTAGTAATAGATTTTGCAGGCTCATTTTGCAACCATTGCTTGGCCTTCCCAATAAGTGAGAAGGGGAACAATGTAAACTTGACATATTCGCCTGAGACATTTTAGTAGTGATAGTTATCACTCAATTCGACAAACTCTTATAGGTGCTTGTGAGGGTCTTCATTTGGCTTTCCCTCATATTGACAAATGTTCTGCACTAGTCGCATTGTGCCCTCTTATAGCTCAAAGTTTGCTGTGATTGTTGTCTTGACTATAGCCTTAGAGGCATTCTCACTATTTGGCTTCACAAATTTCAATATAGGAATATGTGGTGTAGTTCCAACAGTTGGTTGCAGACCACATCTATTATCGTGAATAGGGTTGAGTGGATTCAAGTTGTCATGTATCACTCTCAACTCTCTGAGTGTACGTTCAAGTTCTGGATTAACGGATTACCTTGACTCAGGGTGTTGGTCATACACTAACCTATAACATGTAAAGCACGAAAACAACCAACCAAGTGAAATATGAATAGTTTAATAATTATTAAATATAATATCAATTCTAACATATCCCCAGTAACGGCACCATAAATTTATTGCATCCAAATGCACATGCAAGCATATACAGTCGTATAAGTAATAAATAATGTAAGTCCAGATATCATCCAAAGGAATTTGAGGAATTAACATTCTAGTTTGAATTCTTATTTTAGCTATTCTCTAGGTAACAAGAAATTGAGAGTGCTTTTTGTTTTAAAGTAAACTACTAACAAATGTAAACATGATGTTTCAGAGTTCAGATTAGAGAAAGATCCAAGATTGTGGTATTTTAACAATCTAGTTGAGTTATCCAATCATAGGTTAAATTTGATTTCTCGAGTTACTATTTGTATGTTGATTTTAGCTATATTGAGAATTTTACCAACAACTCTAAGCCTACTCGACTATTCCTAACACCTATATTCCTATGATTGTTGGTCGATAGTGAAGTGCATGTGATTTCTCTTCTGTATCAACTGACAAGGCTAATATGTATATTCCTATCCATGTTAGCGAATCGTTTTCCTTTTCCTATAAGGTTCCAAACCAAGTTCTAAGTTATTTTACTATGTATATAAATTCCCTATTCCTAGTTTAATCTATGCACTACAGATAATGTCCGATTAGTGATCAAGCAATCAAATAATTAAGATCAATAGTAGATAAATAACTCAATAATTGGAAATCAAAATAATAAATACGATATTTAAACTTTAAATTTCATGTCCAACCACAATTTTAGATACTAAAAGTTTTAGCTACTCATCAATCACTTTGGAAGAACATAATTCATGAATTTAAAAGAAATAACAAAAATAAAATAAAAAAAGTAAAAGACACATTGTTCTTGAGCTTTGCCCTAGCCTTTTGCTTCAAAAAATTAGAATGATTCATTAAAATTATGGTAGGGGATATTTATAGAGTTTAAAAAGTCTTGGGCCTTTTAAAACCCAATCAAAATCAGACTAAGATATTGCCTTGCGCCGCGCTTGAAAAGGAAGCCAGTGGCGCAAGAAATAGTAAAGATTCAGAGAGTAGTGTATTTTTGTTCCACTGATGCAAAGCAAGGTAGTGGAACAAGGTGGCAACTGATTCAAAGGCCAAGTCTTTTTTGTGCCACTCCTGCGAATCAAGGAAGTGGTGCAAGGTAACAATTCTTTGTTCATTTTCTGCTTCTTTCGTGACACTTTGCAACGTTGATCCTTTATAGTTATTTTTTTGGTTTCTTCTTGCCCTTTTTCCTCTTTTTCAAGCTCCAAATACCTTAAGATACTCCTACATAATCAAAACACCAACATAAGTGTAATTTATGATATTTAAGCTCAAAACAACACGATAACAAGAACAAATGTGAGGTGAATAATAGCAAAATAGCATGACTTTTAGCCTCATCAGCATCCCTAGAAGGATGGGTTCAACTCAATTTATTGACTTCATATTTTCTGAATATGGTGAAAAAAGTGTAGAACATTGTCAAAGTCAAGCCCAAATCCCATGACTGACTCTCACTTTTTCCCTCACCCCAGCTTCTACCTCACCCTCGTTAGAAATCTCAACAATCAATTGGGAAAATGTTGACTAGGTTAAATAGAAGGATGAGGCAAAAACAAAACACAAGTTTCAGACACCATTTAGAAAGAAAAAGAGGTTGATAGATAATGTAAAAATCTTCTCTCCTCATCCTATGATACATGATTAGCGAAAGGAGAAGTTGTTTGAGATAAAGAAAAAAGTGAAGGAGAAGGCCGACTTTTCTAGGCCAAGTAATAGTAAATGTTTGGGGTGCAGCACCCCTGATTAGGCAATAGATGTGATCCATGTGGCCGAGGCAATTAATAATAAAAATACATGACACAATGGTTACTGGGAAATGAGGCACCGCTTGCTGTTTCCCATATTGATTGTTCAGTAAACAAGGAAAAACCGTTCAAGTTCACTCCCTCCCCCCCACCAAAAAAAAAGAGATGGGGGCTGAGGATAAGAGATGAAGGAAAAAATCTCATAGGTTTTGGAAACAAATGCCCTTGTAACTAAGGAAAAATGAATACTCTTGTATGAGTTATATAGATATTATATTCAAAATTCTCTAAAGTACAAAACAAAAAATATATTACATCCGAGTATGACTTACACTACGAAGGCATACTCCCCGGAGGACATAAAAATGTGAGAAGCAAAAAGTACAAACTTACAAAGGCAGTTTGTGCCTTGATAATAGAAACTAAATATCGACCAGGACCTAGCCATAGATATCATCATCATATCTACCACTTGACATTAGAGAGCTCAGACTTCTAGCCTTTGTAGCCTCCAAAGTTTAGACCTGCATTAGCTGAGTGTCTCGGGCTTTCTCTAGATCGAGCCAGTTTTTCCAGAACTTGGTATTTCCTATTTGTGCATTGAGCTTTCTTTTCAGGTGATGAACTTCTTTCTAAAGGTATGCCTAGTCCTTTGAGGGTGAAGCAACTTCAGCACTCTTAAGAAACTTTGTATTCAGGAGTTGAACCTTCTCTTTGAGAATAGTTTCCTTTCTTACAAGATCTTTGATAAGGCTAACTTGTGAGATATTTTCCTCTTGCAAGAAGAGAACCTCTTCACGTAGATAGGCGGCCTCACTTCTGTATCCATCTCTCTCATTTGAGATTATGGCAAATTCAGAATTTAAAACCTTGATCTCAGAATCACAAAAATCAAGGGCCGCGACAGGTTCCAGCTGGTTTTGTGCAGCGGCCAAATCTCTTTAATTTCACACTTCATAATTAATGCCTTTTTCTCCTTTAATGACTGTTGGAGACCTTCCATGACCAACACGCTAGCCTGAGGAAAAAGGGAAAAGTCATAGGGTCAAAATCAAGAAGAAGTTGCTAAACAATCATAAGCAAGGATGATCATACACCTTGGCGGAAGCATGCATACTATCGTTCAGGAATTTGGTAGTGGCTTTGTCCATCCTCCATTGATCTTTTGATGAAACCATGGGTTTCAAGTAATTATCCATCCTTACCAGTCTGAATAGAAAACTGACCTCTTTAGGGATCGTTAGAACCACTTATTGCAATTGCATAGGGTCATTAACTAGAGCTGGATAAGCCTTCAACAAGCCGTAAAGGTCAACTGGTTTGAAAGAAGATCACAACCCAAAAGCCTCGAGACCCTTGGAAGAAGGAACATTAGAGGTCCTTGTGGGAATATTTTTTTAAAAAGAAAGTCTCTCTCTGCGTACCTGGAGTCTTTGGAGTCAAGGAAGAAGGTTCTCTCAATTCTAGAACAATAGTGATAGAAAGGTGTGTGCCTGATTGTGATTGTGCTAATGTTGTTTTGGATGATAGACAAAAGAAATAGCAGAACCAGGTTCTTTGCAGAACTAAGACTGAAGTTGATCAAGAGCCACATAAATTGAGCGTAAAAAGAAGTAGAGTCCCATCAAGATTGATTATGGAAGGCAAATATACTTATACTATACTGGCGTATATTAAAGGAAATAGAATCATACAAGGATTCTAATCATGGAATATGTCCACCAAGGCGTGCAAAACCTTATGAGATATAATTAGGGTTGCGGACCAACACCCTTTATTTTCTCCACTATATAAGGAAAATATTAAAGATATGAGCCATCAGCCATTGCATAATCAGAAAAGGTTTCTCTATAGAAAATGCAGTAGAGCAGATATAACTGGTGAGGAGGAAAGTGTAAAGAACCAAGAACAATCTGAGTTGATTTTTCTTTGTTCGTAGTTGTGATTGTAATAGGATAGTTATTGAGGTTTGACTATTCTATTGTGGATGTGTTCATGTTGAGTGGTGAGGCGTATAAAAAGAAGTGAGTTTACCTTCTTGAAGAGTTAGTTTGAACAATTATAGGTAGCAGTTAGGTTAAGGTACTAGAGTTAGTTCCTTTGATTATTGAGTTGTAATCTAAAGTTGCTCTTTGAGGTTAGTGAAGTTTTATCCTACACACTATAGGTCATGGTTTTTACTGCCCTAAGCAAGGAGTTTTTCCATAGTACATTATGTGTTCATTTATTTATTGTTCATATAGTTTCACTCAGGAATCTGGTTCGTATAATCAGTAGTTGGTACAAGTTCTTTTCAAATAGAATGAGCATTCAGAGCCTCTGAAGATCCACCACCGACTAGGACTCTTGGAGAGGATTTTTTTGGGGGAGGGGTAAGGGATTAGTTGTTCTAATGACAAGATGAGATCTTTCTCCTCAAGGGATTATAGGTGCGTGAGCTGGCCCATTCAACATGCTCCAATTCATAGTACAAGGCTTTGGTCATTTGGATCGAGTGTAGGTGTCACGACCCAGACAGCCCTGAGTGGCACCCACCCAACCCCCGGTTGAGTGAACCAGTAGAGTTTAACCCTTAGCCTAGACTAACACCCTAAAACGAGCAATCTTAGTTGGTTGGGAAGATAAGTTGATACTATTCAAAATATGTTGGTTATTATCCATAGAATATTTGGAGATACTGTCTAATGGACTTACAGTACTAAATTATTCTAGTAAGTAAAATGATAATAAAAGCATAGACATGAAAGCTTATACAGAATATTAAAACAAGTATCAAAGATCTTCATATAGTTTCTAAGGTAGGGTCTGTTGGTCTAACAACAATATCTTTATCAGAGTCATCTTGGCTACTGGACCACCATCACAACAGGTCTAAAACGCCCTCCTGCCTACAACGACCTTACGAATTCGGCTGACCAACATATGAACCGGATATTAATCGGTTACCTCATACTCATGAGAAAGAACGAATGCCTCACACCAGGTATAGAAACAATATTAAAGAACATGATAAATGAAATAATAATCTTATACAAACTATCACTCTAAACTAAATTATCACATACTTATTCAAATAATTTAGTCATGCCTTAGACAGTATATATACTTAGCCGATCATTCTAAGTATGTATACCGCCAAACTTGGCTCTAATACCATTAAAAGGATCTAAAGTGATGCGGATAAAAGAGAAAGGAAAATACTTACAAAAACATGAAATTTATTTATGAACTTGAAACATTGCTTACAAAAGGGAGAAAGAGATAAAAGAGAGAGAGGTTTTCAGAATATGATAATTTTTTGATGCCTCTTACAAATGAGAAGTTCTCTTTATATAGAGAAAATGGAATGCCTATCTACACTAGTAGGCTAACAGATGGACGATCAAGATTTTTTCGACACTTTGGATGGCATAGATCTTGCCGACACTTTTGTTGGGGTCCTTCTACTTTTTATAAAGTAATTATAGTGGGTCTATGTGGGCCCCGATTTTGTCTTTTAGCTTCTCATTGGATGCCAGTTTAGAATAGTGAAATGCCTCTTGGGAAAAGTAATTTCGGCTTTGCCTCTACTTTTCCTCAAAGGTCCTTTTCCTATTCGTAATTGGTGTCCATGTAAGCCAAGGCTATACCTTTGGGTTGACACATGTCTCTGTTTTCTTCACTACCACTTTCTGTGGATGCAGCATCTTCAATCATTTTCATGATCTGATCTTCATTATAATTATCCAAGTTATTCAAAGATTCCTCGAGCTTTTGCTTGAGTGCAGCTTTTGATGAAATCTTGGAACCTTGAACTTTGGATGATGATGACGATGAACTCGCCTGGTCTTTAGGTTTAGGAGCCCATCCTTTGACTAGTATCTGGTTGCACAAATAATTTATCCTGTCAATTTCACTTTTGGAGAAATCCCAGGAGATAATATAGGAGATCCTTTTCTGGATATGATATTTGCATATTTTAATATGCTCTGGTAACGTTGTAATTTCTTCCTTGGTTTGGAATTCTTCAAACCTGTTGAGAAATTGCTGGGGGAGGGTTTCTTTGACCCCCCCGAATAGATTCCACCATTCATAGAACCATCTAGGAATGATAGATTTCATAACTCTTGGATCATATTTGACAAACCAAGTGTGTCTTGGCCTTAGGTAGATGAAATTCATCCATGCAGACTTGTAGTCATACCAGTTGTACGTTTGGGGCCTATGTTCTGTAGACAAGTTGATAGGAGTGTGTAGGTGATCTACAAACCATTCAAAAGGATCTAGGATTCTCTTGATGGTGAATCTTGAAAATTTGATAAACTCGAGATCTTTTTCCTCCCTGGTGTGTTCAAACTCTATGGAATCAGTATCCACGAGAATGGCTTCATAGTACCTTCTTGTTTTGAGTGGATTATCATTATCCACATAATTTGCATTGGTGTAGCAAGGTTTGATTAATGCAGTTGTACTAACATTGCCAAACTCTTTGTTGAGTGCCATCAGTGGTAGTACCTGTGAAATGACAAAATTAAAAGTTTCTTCTTTTGGTTTTGTCTTTAGAGTAGTTTTTGTTAACTCAGGGTTAACTGCTTGTGCGAAGGTTTCAGGAACCTTCATGGTGTAATTTTCTTTGACTTGTATGGAGTTGGAAGATGGTCCTTGGTCAAAAGGTTTTTTCAAACTGAGAGTCTTTGGCTGGGGAGGAAGGGACAACTTTGGTGGTTGTATTGGTGAAGGTAACATCGGATAATCTGCTAAAGCAGTAAATTTGTTTTGGAAAGTTAATAGAGGCCTCTGTGAGGCCTCAGTTGTCCTACTTTGAACGACTTCATCCATTATAAGCATGCTTTTCTTAGCAAGGTTATGATCTATCCCGATTGAAATCTGGATTTTTGGAAGGAACGCTTTATCAGCGGATTACCTCCCCTTTTTGCTGATAAAATAAGGACAAAGATCCAAGATCACAACAATGGGCAAATCCCCTACGGCAATCTTACCTACGGTGATCTAATAAGCACCATCAACATTGTAGGATTAGAACTCTGCACTGATATCAAGCTTAAGCACCAGATTAAGAAGGAACAGTCTTCTTCCAAAAGGGAACTTGGAAGTTTCTTTAGAGATTTTGGCTTTATCACTCCCCCAGATAAAGCAACCAAACACAGAAGTGAAAAGAAATTTCACAGAAAGAAATCCCGATAGGATGAATCTTCCGGACCTAAGAAAGGAAAATCTAGGTCTAAAAAGCACAAAGGTTCCATAATTGATGTTTGTTGGACATATGGCAAGACAGGCCACAAATCTACCGAATGTCGATCAAATACCAAAAAGAAGAAGATCAATCTTCTCAACATCGATGATAATACCAAAGAAAAACTCTTTGTTATACTCAATGAAACCTTTTCTGAATCTTCAGACACGTCTGATGAATACAGTGACAATGAAGATATCAACCTTCTTTATGAATCAGACGAAAGCCAATCCGGGAAAGATTGCACTTGTACCGAGACCTTCTGTACTTATAGTAATACTCCCCAAACCATTCGAGTACTTTCAGATCATTCTAAAGAAGCTCTTTTTGATGTTATCCAACATATTGCCGATGATGAGGCTAGGAATCGTTTCCTCCTAGAACTCAAAGCCATCATCCTCAACACGGACAAACCAAAAGGCCATCCAGTTGTTGAACCTTTTGGCATGAGGCAAATCATGAATCGTTCGAATAACCCTCCTGAACCATCTATTTTTGACCTTCGTCAAGAAGTCTCTAATCTTAAACAAGAGATTAGAGATAACAAAAGTCGGCTGGGAAAAGTCAAAATAGATGTCCTCACTGATCAGGTTCTTAAAAGGGTCCCCTTGCAAGAATCAAATTCTGATCATGAGTCTTCACAAAATAATGAGAATAACATCCCAATTAATAATGACCATCTAGCTGAGCCCTTTGACACTGGTAATAACCCTTCATCCTCGGGAACTCCTGGAGTTACTGTCATTTCTTCAATAAGACCTCAGAGTCATCATATTCCCATCAAAATTGTTATTGATAGGAATTTTGTTATTAACAAAGTCGCTTTACTCGACAGTGGTGCAGATCGTAACTGCATAGTAAAAGGTATTGTACCTACTAAGTATTTGCAAAAAGGTACTTTCAAATTATACTCCGCTACAGGAGAAATTTTGAAAATTAACTATAAGCTCTCTGAAGCTCATATTTGCAATAACGGCATTTGTTTAACAAATGATTTTGTAGTCACAGAAGATATCCACGAAGATATTATTCTGGGAATACCTTTTATCACTCAGATAAAACCCTATTTTATTGACTTAGATGGTATTAATACTACTATTTTAGGGAAAAATCTACATTTTCCTTTTATCAAAATCCTTTCACAAAATGAAAGTAATTTTATAAGAGAAAACACAGTTTTTCGTATTAATAATTTGTCACAGCATAACACTTTCTTAAAAGATGAAATTCGTGCAAAGAAAATCGAACAGATTTTAAAAACCCCGGAGATAGTTAGTAAGATAGCTAATCTTCAAAAAACTTTTGAAAAAGAAATATGTTCTGAACAAGCCATCACCACCAAGGCAATGCCCATTCAAATGAATCAAGAAATGATGGAATTCTGCAAAAAAGAGATAACTACTCTTTTAAACAGAAAGATTATCAGGGTTTCTAAATCACCTTGGAGTTGTTCTGCTTTCTACGTTAATAAAAATGCTGAGAAAGAAAGAGGAGCGGCAAGACTTGTGATCAACTATAAACTCTTAAACTCCATTTTAAAATGGATAAGGTATCCCATACCTAACAAAAGAGACCTTTTAAAAAGGATTTACAAAGGTAATATCTTTAGCAAATTTGATATGAAATCAAGATTCTGGCAAATCCATATTTCTGAAAAAGATAAGTATAAAACTGCATTCAATGCTCCTTTTGGACAATATGAATGGAATGTCATGCCTTTTGGGCTCAAGAATGCCCCTTCTGAATTTCAAAATATCATGAATTCCATATTCAATGATTACAGTTATATGTCTATTGTTTATATAGATGATGTGCTAATATTCTCTGAGGACATAGATTCTCATTTTAAACGCCTCAATACTTTCTTTAAGATTGTCAAAAATAATGGTTTAGTTGGTAGCGCTAGTAAGATCAAGCTCTTCAAAACTACCATTAGATTTCTAGGTCATGACCTTGACCAAGGAGCTCATAAACCTATCTGCAGAGCCATAGAGTTCTCATCCAATTTCCCCAATGAAATCCCTGATAAAACTCAACGTCAGAGATTCTTAGGGAGTCTTAATTATGTTGCTGACTTCATCCCAATGGTCAGACAAGTCTGCGAGCCCCTCTATAAAAGGATCAGAAAGAATCCAGTTCCCTGTAGTACTGATCAGACCCAAGCTGTAATTCAAATTAAGGCTTTGGTCCAAACAATTCCCTGTCTAGGAATCCCCAATCCCAATGCTTTTATGATTGTTGAAACTGATGCTTCTAATGCAGGATATGGAGGAATCCTTAAACTAAAAGTAGATCTTGAATCTATAGAATAACTTGTTCATTTCACATCCGGAATCTGGAATTCCGCACAAAAGAATTATTCAACTGTTAAAAAAGAAATCTTGTCTATAGTGCTATGTATCACTAAGTTTCAAGATGATCTTATTAATAAAGAATTTCTACTTAGAGTAGATTGCAAATATGCCAAAGAAATATTGCAAAAAGATGTAAAAAACCTTGTTTCGAAACAGATTTTTGCTAGGTGGCAAGCCTTACTATCTAGTTTTGATTTCAAAATCAATTTTATTAAAGGAGAAGAAAATTCTCTAACAGATTTCCTAACCCGTGAATTTTTGCAGGGTAAGCATGAGGCCCTTTAGGCCAAACAAAGGAGAACAGCCTCCCAAAGCAAGAATGGCTAGACCATTTTCTCAGGCCCCTCCAACTCCAACTAAACCAGAAGCCCCACAGAGGCCTCTATTAACTTTCGGAAACAAATTTACTGCTTTAGCAGATTATCCGATGTTACCTTCACCAATACAACCACCAAAGTTGTCCCTTCCTCCCCAGCCAAAGACTCTCAGTCTGAAGAAACCTTTTGACCAAGGAGCATCTTCCAGCTCCATACAAGTCAAAGAAAATTACGCCATGAAGGTTCCTGAATCCTTAGCACAAGCAGTTAACCCTGAGTTAACAAAAACTACTCCAAAGACAAAACCAAAAGAAGAAACTTTTAATTTTGTCATTTCGCAGGTACTACCACTGATGACACTCAACAAAGAGTGTGGCAATGTTAGTACAACTGCATTAATCAAACCTTGCTACACCAATGCAAATTATGTGGATAATGATAATCCACTCAAAACAAGAAGGTACTATGAAGCCATTCTCGTGGATACTGATTCCATAGAGTTTGAACACACCAGGGAAGAAAATATCCCGAGTTTATCAAACTTTCAAGATTCACCATCAAGAGAATCCTAGATCCTTTTGAATGGTTTGTAGATCACCTACACACTCCTATCAACTTGTCTATGGAACATAGGCCCCAAACGTACAACTGGTATGACTACAAGTCTGCATGGATGAATTTCATCTACCTAAGGCCAAGACACACTTGGTTTGTCAAATATGATCCAAGAGTTATGAAATCTATCATTCCTAGATGGTTCTATGAATGGTGGAATCTATTCGGGGGGGTCAAAGAAACCCTTCCCCAGCAATTTCTCAACAGGTTTGAAGAATTCCAAACCAAGGAAGAAATTACAACGTTACCAGAGCATATTAAAATATGCAAATATCATATCCAGAAAAGGATCTCCTATATTATCTCCTGGGATTTCTCCAAAAGTGAAATTGACAGGATAAATTATTTGTGCAAACAGATACTAGTCAAAGGATGGGCTCCTAAACCCAAAGACCAGGAGAGTTCATCGTCATCATCATCCAAAGTTCAAGGTTCCAAGATTTCATCAAAAGCTGCACTCAAGCAAAATCTCAAGGAAGCTTTGAATAACTTGGATAATTATAATGAAGATCAGATCATGAAAATGATCAAAGATGCTGCATCCACAGAAAGTTGTAGTGAAGACAACGGAGACATGTGTCAACCCAAAGGTATAGCCTTGGCTTACATGGACCCCAATTACGAATAGGAAAAGGACCTTTGAGGAAAAGTAGAGGCAAAGCCGGAATTACTTTTCCCAAGAGGCATTTCACTATTCTTAACTGGCATCCAATGAGAAGCTAAAAGACAAAACCAAGGCCCACATAGACCCACTATCATTACTTTATAAAAAGTAGAAGGACCCCAACAAAAGTGTCGGCAAGATCTACGCCATCCAAAGTGTCGGCAAAATCTTGATCGTCCATCTGTTAGCCTACTAGTGTAGATAGGCATTCCATTTTCTCTATATAAAGAGAACTTCTCATTTGTAAGAGGCATCAGAAAATTATCATATTTAGAAAACCTCTCTCTCTCTTATCTCTTTCTCCCTTTTGTAAGCAATATTTCAAGTTCATAAATAAATTTCACGTTTTTGTAAGTATTTTCCTTTCTCTTTTATCCGCATTACTTTAGATCCTTTTAATGGATGATGGTAAACAATTATGACCATGCCATGAAGAGGCACATTGATGATAGTGTCTCCATGCAAGACGTGACTATACTACCCGGCGTCCAAATAGATCAGGCTCTTCGGAGTGAGAAAGAACAACCTATAAACGTGGAATTGATTAACGTGAACATACAAAGGAGGAAACGCAGATCCACCCCTATGAAAGTGAGAGACAGAGAATGCATGGAAGCGGTTAACTTAGAAGACCTCAGGGAAATTCTCCTAGACTTTGCCAAATCACAAAAGGATTTGGTAAAGCACACGGAAGCCCAAGATAAGAAATTAAGTTATCAAATTAGAGGGTAACATGGCCCAAATAACTTCCAACACCTCGGGGGAAGTAGACGAGACATAGTCATTATGGACGATACATGGATGTTGATAATTAATAAGAGGAACGAGCAACTAATGAAGGTGATGTTGATCTTGAGATACTGACTAGAGGAAACAATCATGGAGCTGCTAAGAAAGGAGATAAAATCACACCACTCAGAGTTGAACTCCTAATGAATCACATACTGGGAGCACCACCTATCATCAAGGGGTGAGATTCCAAAATCTACACAAAGGTGTCATACATGTCCAGTGTAGTGACTAGGCTTAACACCAAGAGGTTCAAAATTCTTGACATCCCTAAATATGACAGAAACTCAAACCCCAGGAGCCCTTGTTATTCTTCACAATGACTGTAAATAGAAATGACATGACTAAGGAGAAAACAGAGTTGGTGATGGTGAAGGAGTTTGGAGAAACCCTATCAGGAGGCACACTAATTTGGTCGTCTCTTTTACCTGAAAATTCAATAGATTCTTTCAACATATTGGCAGATAGCTTTATCAAAGCATATGCTGGAGCAAAGAAGGTACAGGCCCATAGAAGAGACATCTCAAAATAGAACAAGGAGACATTGAGTTGCGTTGAGAGTTCATCGCAAGATTCCAAAAGGAAAGGATGCAACTGTCAATGGTGCCGGATGATTGGGAAGCAGAGACTTTCATAAAAGGATTATAACCAGAAAGTTCAGCGGCCTCATTCAAGTTTAAAAAGAGCCTGAAACAGTTTGAGGACACGACTTGGACATAAGTCTGTATTGAGGATGACTATCGCAGAACCCACAAAAAGACGTTTCAAGTGGGGGATGGGCCACATGTAGTCAAGAGACAATGGGATATCAGCGCGAGGACATCTAAGAATCAACATTGATGGAAGGCGTATTTCAAGAGGTCATATCAAAGAAGATACTCGCCATACTTTGCAAGTAAAAGGGCAAACTCAAGCAAAGGGAACATTTCACACACCTCAGACCAACCATAGGTTGACAAGAGAATGGAAATGGTCGAGCTCAAAAGAGGTTGTTAGCTAAAGAGGCTGCCAATCCTATAGTATACATGGTTGAGGAAGTCCCCTTTCTCTCAGAATACTAATTTACCATCAGTCTGGCATAGTTGTTCTTGATTATCCGAGATATAAATGAGGCAATTGTCATGACCCGAAGTCGGGCCATGATGACATCTACATAACCCCCAGTAGACAAGCCTAACCCCAACACGCGGAAAGCAGTAAATAATAATTTTACTAAAGAGAAGTGGAAGATATAAACAAAATATAGGGCCAAAAGCATATATACATACCAGGGTACAAAATATACCAAAGATGACCCTAAAGTGACCGAAAGACAAAACAACCCGAACACCAACCTAGACCTGGTGTCACTAGTACAAAAGCGACTAAAGCAAGTAGTAGCTTTACAACAACCTCAGTCTATCCAAAATACAAAATATAGACAGGATATAAAAAATGGAAAGCAAGTAAAGTCTCCAAGAGTGCAGGGAGATCACAGTGATCCGAACAACAGTGGGCCTCGAACGACAGGAGATCAACGAGGGTTGCTTGTACTATGTGTTGCATCAGAAAATGAGATGCAAAGTGTAGTAGGAGTACCAAGACAACGGGTACTAAGTAGGCATCATAGGCCGACCGAGTGCAGAAAGATAATATATAGAAATAGATTATAGAAAAGAAGCTAACTATACAGGGATCCGCCTAAATCTAGTTATAAAGCCGGAGACATGCCAATAAATCAAAAGGAGAAAAGAACACGACATCAAGCCAAACCAGAGTCGATCCACATGCCAAAGAAAATGTAATGCGATGCACGATGATGCATAGATGAATGAAATATAATATAAACTCGTAATACCGCATCGGGTGCCCAGAATACCGCATCGGTGTCACGACCTGATTTCTCGGTCATGATGGCACCTACAACCCCCGGTAGGTGAACCAATCCCCGTAGCCCAGAACAGTTAGTAATGGGCTACTATCTAACAAATAAGAGAACAAGACGAATAGAACAGATAAAAGGACTATAAATATATACATATGCGGAAACTAAACCAAACCCCAAGACCTGGTATCATAGTATAGAGCCCAAACTACTTACATGGAGTGCAAATAATCTAAAATAATATATACAGATGTCTCTGAATGGTAATAGAGTACATGAAGCAAAAGATAAACTAAAGCTAAGCTCCGATCGCCAAGAGCTCACCCTCAGTCTGAAGTAGTCCCCAACAGATCTCCAAGCACGAATCACAACGATCTAACGACGATGGCCCACGCTAGGATCTGCACCCAAAGATGCAGGGGGGTAGGGTGAGCACCAAATGCGAAGCATAAGGTACCCAGTAGGTATCATAGGCCGACTGGGCACATATAAGATAAAAGCGTAGTAATAGACAGAATAGAAGCAAGCAGTCACAGAAATCAACGAAAGGTACACATGAACTAGCCTAGAGGGAAATCAACAGAACCACATGTGAGGCTAGTAAGCAGAATATACACACCGTAGGCACAGGTGAAAGTAAGAAACAACGCACCTGGGGTCCTTGCAATAACAGTGTATATAAAATAAGTTTACGAAATGGACGATATACCGGTAACCTCAAGTGTAAGAAGAAGAGAGAAAGAGTAATGATAGGCATGCTCAGAGACATGAATCAACTCAACTAATCATATCAACCTCAAATCCAGAAACTAACAGTCTAGCAGTAACCAATTTCATACTTAACCGCAACAGGGAACAATTCTGTAAGTAAATAGCAAAAGTCTACCTACAGTCCCCCGGCCGCCCATACAATCGAGGAACACAAACAAGTGAATACAAACCCTCCGGCATCCCATACTACCGGAGCGTACAATCAGCAAACAACAAACAAGGGTGGAGCCTCGAACAATAAATGATATGATGCATGAAGATCTCAAGTGCCATGGTATCTATGTATGTACCTCCTCCGGCGCCGATCCGGCCCAGCAGGTAGGTTCCATGGAAGGACACTGCCCGTATACCTCTACTCCATCGTATACCCCTCCTCCGGCACACGCAGCCCGTAGCCCCTGGCCCGGATGGCAAGGTCCATGGAGGTCCCAGACCCCATACTAAAACTCAGTATCAGAACATGTAGTCCGGAAGCAAGTCCGGTATCAGGATAGAGACCCAGTCTCGAGTATGCAATGCCCAGACCCTGTCCAGGACTAAAGTAGTAGGAAAATGTCTCAAAAACCCCTCCAAGAGTGCCCGGGAATAACCGGGTTTAAACAGTAAAAAGTCATCTCAGGTGCTCAGTCCGACCGAGGCTAAAAATCATCTCAAATAACAAGAAAACTCAACTAGCACCCCGGCCCTGCCGAGTCTAGCGATAATCGTAAAACTGATGATTTTAAACATAATTTTACTTCCTTTTATCCAGAAATATCCACAAGTTAAATCAAACCATTTCCAAATTATTTCCATCAAACGGGCCCCTCGGGCCATGCAAGGTTTAGAAAATAGTGCCAGTAGGCCCATAGCCAAAACCATAGTAAAACATGGATAAAACCTCTTTATATGCATGGAAATGGTATGATCACACACAATAGCTGCCCAGCAGCTAACAATCAACCTATCGACCCTGCACAGGCCCACAGCTACTCAGCAAGCATAACCAGCCTAGAAGAATAATTATATGCCCGGGACTCGCGGACATTCCCAAAATCCCACCTTCTATGTTCCAGAGTCAACAAGGCCTCACAGGACCACAAGGGTAAATAAAATATATCGGCAAATACTACAAGCAACGGAGAAACAAAAGAAGGCGGACGTGAATAAAGCGGTCGAGGTCTGTGGTACCAACCTAATAAACCAACCCAAGGATGCCCATTAATACAATTTTATTCTATATATGCGGAGTTTAGGGAAATTAAACCGTAACCTACCTGTCGTCCGATGACAAGCTACTGGAACAACGATGTCCAAGTCTGAACCGCTTCGAGAAGCTCCGAAGTGAAATCAACTAACTTGATAAAGATCTTTGATTTTTGTTATAGTGATAAAATTATAGTGTCAAAATACAATCCCATAAAATACTCCTTTCACGAAAAGAAAAATAAATTTAACTAGCAGTAGCATAGCTTCATCGCCCTTTTGTAAGAAAGATTCTCATCAGAGAAATAGTGGGGGGGTATGACTTATACCTATATACAAATCCTTCAGCAACTCACTTTGAAAAGTGATGATTATATCATTTGCTAATGAAATCTCCTTTATGCATACTATACTAACACATGTCATATATAAAATGAAAAGTCACTAAGTGACTCTTATCATAGACCCACGTGTAAAAGGGTGGGATCACATAATATTAAATTATTTTATACTCGGGTATTGCATATATTCGTGGTAAAATATATATAACTTTTTAAATATACCATAATTCATAGAAAATTATTTCATACAAAACCTACTATATTATAATAATAATTTTCAACATAACTAAATTTACTATCTCCGTTAAAATATTACAATGTATAAAAACTTTATAAAATAAATACATATACAATTATATCGTAACAAAATATTTTTCATAAACCTTTAAAATATTTGAAAAGGCAATAATAATATAATTTTTACCAAATTCAACTTTTAAATAACATATTTTCAAATGCACGCATGATGCTAATAAAATTCTTAAGCTTAGGCTCGTAATTCACCAACGCACGATTTCGATACGCAAGAACTCTCTTGGAACCCTCCCTTATGTTTTCTCACTATTTCAGAACTGAAACGGCATTTTAAAACGTGAAGTTGAGGCTTAAATCGAGTTTAACCCGACCCGGTTCGCGACCCGGTTCGCAACCCGTTTCCTGCCAGACAGTCCGCGGTAAAACAGTCATAACTTTTTACTCTGAGATCAGTTGGACGTAAGGTTTTGTGCGTTGGAAACTAGACTCGTAGACCTTCGATTTTGTATTTTGGGGGACTTCTAACTCTTTATATATTGAGAGAAAAGCCCAGAGACATTTTACGCAAAGTTCAGGAAATTTGTTAAAGAACTTACGATAACTTTTGCCGACTTGCTTTGCTTCAAAACTTATAATGCGACCAAACAAATGGGCCCAACACTGAAATACCGGTCCTGACGAGCCTTAAGTGACTTGGGGCCGCTACAAACACGCTCTAACGGCACAAGGAAAACGTATTCGTGGAAATAACCGGAAGGGTCATTACATCATCTACTACTAAAAAGGACTTTCGTCCTCGAAAGACAAGGTCAAGGGGGTACCTGAAGGCTAAAATAGCTGCGGATACTGATCCCGCATATCTCTCTCAGTCTCCCAGGTAGCCTCCTCGACTGGACGGTGCCTCCACTGAACCTTAACAACCAGGATCTCTCGAGACCTCAATCTCCTGACATCTCTGGCCAAAATAGTTGTCGGCTCCTCAACAAAGTCTAAACCCTCATCCAACTGAACTGAATCCCACTGCAACACATGAGACTCATCTGGGACATACCGACGCAACATCGAAACATGAAATACAGGATGTATAGCTGAAAACATCGAAGGTAAGGCTAACTGATAGGCAACGCTACCAACCTTCTGCAGAATCTCAAACGGCCCAATGTACCTGGGGCTAAGCTTGCCCCGCCTATAAAATCTCATCACGCCCTTCATGGGCGATACACGGAGAAACACCAAGTCACCGACACTAAACACCAAGGCACAAAGCCTACGATCAGCATAACTCTTCTGCCTGCTCTGAGCTACCCGAAGTCTGTCCTGAATCACTCGGACTCGGTCTAAGGAGTCTCAAAGCAAATCTGTGCTCTGTGGCCCAGCACTAAAACCATCAAACCAATCTACCGGTGATCTGCAACGCCTCCCATACAAAGCCTCAAAAGGTGCCATGCCAATACTCGAATGGAAGCTGTTATTATAAGCAAACTCTGCCAAGGGAACAAACTGATCCCAAGAACCTCCAAAGTCAAGAACACAGGCTCGAAGCATGTCCTCCAGGACCTGAATGGTCCTCTCGGCTGGCCATCTGTCTGAGGGTGAAAAGCGGTACTAAGATGAACCTCTGTACCCAAATCTCGCTGAATAGCCCTCCAAAACTGAGATGTAAACTGAGTGCCGCGGTCTGAAATGATAGAAGCTGGGACCCCATAAAACCGAACAATCTCACGAAGGTAGATCTGAGCTAACCTCTCTGCGCCATAAGAAGTCTGAACCGGCAAGAAATGTGCTGACTTAGTCAGCCTATCAACAATCACCCATATGGAATCAAACCCATGAGAAGTACGAGGCAAACCAACAACTAAGTCCATAGTAATCCCTTCCCACTTCCACTCAGGAATGGGAAGTCGCTGCATCAAACCACCAGGTCTCATGTGCTCGAACTTAACCTGCTGGCAGTTCAAGCACCGAGACACGAACTCTACTATATCCCGCTTCATACCACTCCACCAGTAAAGCTGTCTCAAGTCTTTATACATCTTTGCTGTGCCAGGGTGAATAGAGTATCTAGTACAATGTGCCTCATGAAGTATCAACTGAATCAAATCACTATTCCTCGGAACACAAAGGCGACTATCAAACCTCAGAACCCCATCTGAATCTAGAGTAGCCTGACTGGTCTCACCCTGAACAACCCGGTCACAAAGGTTACACAACTGTTTATCCTCAAACTGACGGCTCTGAATCTGATCAATCAAAGTAGAACGAACCTCAACACTGGCGAGAACTCTGCTAGGATCCGAAAAGTTAAGCCTAACCAAACGGTTAGCCAAGGACTGGATGTCCAGGCCAACGGTCG